>CAEGAF010068583.1:0-59694 GCA_903067075.1 Micropoecilia bifurca | reverse complement strand
TAAACCGGAGGCACAGGGAACAGACAGGTAAGTATGACGAGCACAAGGAGACCAGAGTGGTGACACGACGAGGACCCGACCAGGAACAGAGACAACAGGGGAGACTAAATACACGAGGGGTAATCAACAGAACGAGACACAGCTGGGAACAATCAACGGGGAAGACGCAGAGACAGGACTCACAGGGAACAGGACTACACAGAAACTCAAAAATAAACACAGAGAAACACAGATCCTGACACTTCTCAGCTCTGAGCGAAACTTCTCTTGAGCAACTTTCTTCATGTTAAAATTTTACATGGCTATACCTACCTTCTGCCCATTCAATTTGGTGCAATAAGTCACCAAACCTTGCCTGGTGGTGGCGGTCAGAGGAGCGACTGGCATCTGTTTCATGGCAATAAGTCACCAAATTACATACATTTTCAACATTATGCTAAGTTGCTCCTGCGGTTTTGCATAAATTAATCCAATCTTTATGTATTTTCAGATACGCACACAAGGAAATGATAAAGAGTTTCATCTAATGACAGTCATTGGGTGATAAAGACAACAATGTGGATTCACAGGTTTGACTCAAAAAGATAAGAATCAGCCCCCTAAGCAATAGTCTCCACACCCAAGGTGATGAAAACTTTGCAAAGCAGCATTCCTCCTTTCATCTAAAGCTCCAGGCCCTTCCCACTTTTCTATATAACCAGGGAGTCCCGGTGGTGTTTTGTACTGCAGATCATTTCCCGTTGTTCTTGCTGGTTCAAATCCAAACTCTCCAAGATGGCTCTCTCCACCAGATCCTTTGGCCAGATGTCCACCAGTCGGAAGACCACGAGCGTCTACGGTGGAGCAGGGGGTTCTGGCACCCGCATCTCCATTGGCCAGATTGACTACTTGACCCGATCAGGAGCCATCAACATGAACGATCTCGATCTCCAAGTTGATGCCAACGAGAAGGCCACGCTTCAGAACCTGAACGACCGTCTGGCCTCATACCTGGAGAAGGTGCACAAGCTGGAGAAGGAGAACGAACGGCTGGAAAAGCAGATCGCAGAGTGGTACTCAAGCAAAACTGTGATCAGCCATGATTACAGTGCCTACATGGCCACCATCGAAGATCTGCAGAACCAGGTAAGAAGAAAACACCCAGAAGTGTGATCGCTTTTAGAAGTTTACACGTTTTGGAGTATAGCTCAATGTCAAATTGTAAAAGAAAGGTGTATTTTACCCTGATGTTTCTCTTTTTCATCATCAGATCCGAGAAGCCGCCATGGTCAATGCAAGGATCTACTTGGAGATTGACAATTCAAATCTGGCTGCTGATGACTTTAAAATGAAGTGTGTGTTTTCTCTAAGCGTGTTTGCTCCCTAGAAACTCTTGTAATATTTCACTCATGCATCATAATGTGAACTCATGCATTACATAAAAAGTTGTATCTATTCCATGAAGCCTCTCTGACCTGTTCTGTCCTTCCTTCTGAAATTTTATCAGATATGAGAACGAGCTGAGCATGAAGCAGGCTGTAGAGGCCGACATTGTAGGACTGAAGAGAGTTGTGGATGATCTCACTTTGGTCAAAATGGACCTGGAGTCTCAGCTGGAGACTCTGAAGGAGGAGCTCATCATGCTGAAGAGGAACCATGAGGAGGTAAAGCTGCAGAGGAAACCAAGAGCTGTAGGATAAAAACAGTTTGTCTATACCAATTCTACACAGAACAATAAGCTACTCTTCTGTGATTGATAAAACTGTTTCACATCAACTAGAGCTGAGCTGAGCGGAGCGGAGCGGAGCCGAGCCAGGCGGGCCGGTGGAAAATAGGCATTAGTAGCAGAAATTTACAATAGATAGATGAAGTGTAATCCCTTCTCTAGTTGCATGTAACAAATGAAGAAATGAAGAAATCGTATCTTTGGTAGTAAATCAACAGCTAAGTAACCCTTTGGTTTTTCCACTGCTGCCACCTTCTCTTTTTAAATTTCTGAGCATTTTTGTCGTCTCCTATTAGCAAATGTCTGCTATTTGTCCAACAGTGTAGGTGATAAACTCCATGCTTATCCCCCTGCAGGATTTGGCTCAGCTGAGGAAGCAGATGAGCGGCCAGGTTAACGTGGAGGTGGACGCTGGTTCTCAAGTTGACCTGAACCAGATCATGACGGAGATCAGGGAGCACTACGAGGCTCTAATCACCAAGAACCGCAAGGATCTTGATCTGTGGTACCAGAACAAGGTGAGACACAAAGCTGCAGTCCTTACAGTGCAACAGAGCTTCACTGGACTACAACAACAGCATTTGATGTGTTTCTGACCAGGTTACAGTGGTGGAGAAGGATGTAGTAGAACAAACAACCAATCTTCAGACATCCCGCAATGAGATTAAAGAACAGAAGAACATCCTGCAGAAATATCAGATTGAACTGCAGTCACTTCTGAGTATGGTAGGCCTCACCTTTTCCTTGTCACATTTTCACTCCATTCAGTTTTCCTTCCAATGCAGTTGAACCAAACTATGACAAAACAAAACAAAAACCTTTTCTTCCTCCAGAAAACATCTCTGGAGGCATCTCTGCTGGAGACTCAGCAACGCTACGCTAACCAGCTATCAGGTCTCCAGGAAGTTGTCACAGGCCTGGAGGCCCAGTTGTTAAGTCTGACCGAAAACATCAAAGAAAACGAACAGAAGTACGGCACTCTTCTGGACATCAAGACCCGTCTGGAGTTGGAGATTTCAGAGTACAGGAGGCTGCTTGATGGGGAGGACACCAGGTGAGAGCCAAGAAGATGCATGTACACAAATATTACAGATAACAATAAAATAAAAAGATTGAGTAAATGTAAAATTTTGGCTTTCCATTTTTTTTTCATCTCCAGTTCGAGCTCAAGAAAAGGTGAGAAGCATCTATTAGATTTCAACATGAGTAAAATATGAGGGTTTGTAAAAAAAAAAAAAAGTCAGGTAAAAACTAATCTTATTTTTCCATTTTTTTTAGTGATTACAAAGACCACCGTTGTGGAGGAGACATATGTGAATGGAGTCAAGGTTGAGACCAAGTAAAAAGTAAAAAGGAATCAAAAGAATTTAATTAAAAGAAACAAGTCAGCAAAATTCAATAAAGATTCTGCAGTGAAACTGAAGTTTTCTGTCATTTGTTATCTATCTATATATTCATCCGTCCTCTGTATCCCCTTGTACTCTATATTTCCTGCAGAATTTCAGGGGTGTTGTGTGGTGCCCATAATTATGAGAATTTTACTAACTCTTAGAGAAATGCAACAAAGCAACTGAGAAAAACCCCATGACTTCCTTTAGTGTTTTGATCCAATTGTGCCCAACTTGAAAAAGGAAACTCATCTGCTGCCTTGAGAGTACAAGTAAAGTCAACCAGAAACTAGTTTTTGCTTTAACCCATAAATTAAAGTTCATCAAGTTTATTTAACAGGTTTTCTAAATGTTGTTTTTTTAAGCTCAATTATCATGGATTGTGAGTTGCTCTAACTTACAGTAAGCATCAGAGCTCTGTTCAGAAGTCAACCCTCTCATCGTCAAAAATCAACCACACACTTAGTGGGTTGTGCTGTGAGGTCAAACCACCACCGCCTACAGATGTGGTTCAAACAAGAATTTTTAACTTCTCCATGGTCACCAGCAAAACTTGAAGTTGTTTCTTACCTGCCTTTTTCTCAGCATCTGATGAAACAAAACTATGACAGTCAGTTCAGTTTTGAGTCTTCTTAGTGTTACATTTGCATATCCATCACTAAGCTTTCACAAGCTCTTTCATCATATCATAGTTTGTTAAAGAGATGCCATTCTTCAGCCATAAGATGGAATGTTGCTTGTAAAATGAGACATATTGCCTCCAGATGAACGTCTGCTTATTGCACATGAAGGCTGTCACAAGATCCCACAACGCTTCTCTATGAAATCTGATCTTACATAGTTTGACTGACTTCACCCTTAATCAGCAGGATACTGAAGCAACCCAACCTCTTTGATTTCCCCTAAAACTCTAAAACAGTCACGTATTTACAGAGTTTTGAGAAAGCGTTCACATCCAACCTTGCAGAACCAGCTGTCAATGCAAGCTTTCTCAGGTGCATATTTTTTACATGCATGTCTTGCTGCACATTCTCAGTTTGGTTTAGCTCTAGACGGTTGTTATCCTGCTAGAGGGTGAACTGCTGCCTCCACCTCAAGACTTTAGGAGCCTCTAGCAAGTTTTTTTTTTTGTTGCTCTTTTTAGCTCCATCGGTCTCCTTGACAGTTCCAACCAGCTTCCCCTTTCCTCCTGAGAAAGGTGCACCCCTTAAGTAGCCATGTTGCTAAGTATGATCCTACCAGCACCATGTTTCACCTTAGGGATGATGTGCTGTGAGAAATTTACATTTTGTGATATTGCTTTGTACCTCAACTCTGCTTTAAAATTCAACCCTAATTAATACTGATCTGCTGTTATGATGCTGCTATAAACATCAAAGATATTTATGATATTGTTTGTTTACTAATGTTCTCTAACAAACACAGAAGTGAATTTATAAGGAAATTAAATAAGCAAGTTTACTCTGTAACCTTGGATGGGAATTGGTTGCAATGGATTTTATTTAGGGGTATCGCATTTGTATGTAGAAATGTGTATTAAGTGTTGCAGATTATAATGATGTTAATAATAACATTGTTGTTATTATTATTATTTTTAGTAGTAGTAGTAGTAGTAGTAGTAGTAGTAGGTGGAGCCTGGGATCCTGGTGTTGCTGTTATCTGGACAGGAAGTGCAGCCTCCACTTCCTGACCCCACCTTAAAGTGTCCTGATGGACAAGCTGCAGAGAGAGGGATTACTTTACTGGTGATAGTCAGAACGTGAGCAGCAGCGTTCTGGATCAGCTGCAGCCGGACCATTGATTTGTTAGTCAGACCTGTGAAGATGCTGCTGCAGTAAACAGTGCCATTTAAGATAAACGCCTGGATGAGTTTCTCTGATGCTGAGACTTTAGTCCTCTGATCCTGGAGATGTTTGTCAGCTGATAGAAGGCCGACTTTGGAACCATCTTTATGTGGCTGTGGAGGTTCAGGTCAGAGGTCAGTATGATCTCTGGAACTGAAGCTGACTCTATGTGGAAGCTGACTATAGATCTATAACTCTAGATCTAAAATTCTAGATCTATAACTGTAGATCGTTCTTCTTTAGGTCCAAAGATAACTCTGAGCACTTCCTGTGGAGTCACCCCACAGGAAGTGCTCAGGTCTGATGTTCTGGCTGCAGGTCATCATAAAGTGAGGAGGTTCTGCAGGTTCTGGGCTCACTGAGCAGTGCTGAGTCAGACGGTGACCTCATGGTTTCAGAGCGACAGCTTTAGCCTCACCACTTTCTGTTAAGCAGAACGCTTCACACCTGCTGCTGTCAGGGTATCGCCTACTTCCTGTGGGTTAGAACTTCAAAAGAACCCGGCTGGGTCCAGTTCTGATTCTGTTCCAGCAGATGCTGTTTCAGGACTTAATTGAAATCCTAACACTGACATCTCCCAAAATTAACATGGACAGTGTCTGTGATTGACTCTCACATTGGAGACGCTTTTGATTTGTCTTGTTTCCTTTAAAGAAAGAAAAAGTGAAGTAGCATCAGAACCTGCCGGTTCTGCTTCAGTCCGAGAGGAGAATCCATATCAGGCACCGCCTCACTTCCTGCTTCTCACTTTAACCAAACCAAAGTCTCATCATCATCATTGTCATTTCAAACCTGCTGGAAATGAAGACAGGAAGCAGTTCTGGTTCAACAGGAAGTACTTTATTGTGGCGATGAGACCACAATATTGTTATTGATGGGCTAATTTGGAGTTCTGGTTCCGATCCAATGGACCGAGCCGTTACAGAACCTGGACCGTTGTTACAGAATAAAGCAGCAGAAACTTGTTCTCTCACTGCTGAGGGATTCTGGGTAATAAAAACCCAGGATGTGAAGACATCAGCAGTCCAGCTCCTGATATCTGGAGGGTTCATCGGTCCATAAAGGTCAGAGGTTATGCACTGTGGTGACATCATCAATGATATTCTCATAGTCCTCATCAGATCCCTGATCCGGGTCAGCAGGCTGGGAGGCGGTCACGGCGCCGGTCAGATCAAAACCTGCAGGTATCAGTTTAGCTTAGAATTAGTTTAGCTTAGCTTATCTTAGCTTAGTTTAGCTGAGCTCAAAATTAAGCTAATTCATCGGGTTTTTGGAAAGCCCGAAGGATTCGTCTATTTGTGTATATATACACATTTAGACGAATCCTCCGGGATATGTAGGGCCTGCACTCCTAAATCCACATATGAGGAGAGAGTGAGAGAGAGAATGGCACCGGGGGCGAGGGAGAGTAAACGAGCACTGGGACAATAAATCTAACAAATAGAGAATGACAGCAGGAATAAATAATGGACATAAAGGATCTAGACCAACTTGGATCAAAAAAAGCTTATAGAATCAAAATAACTCGAACTCATAACAAGTGAACAGAACCATAAACCCAGAAAAACCCAGGATCCTGACAGAGCCGACGTTAGCTGCTGCTGGCAGCTGATTTATCTCTGAGCGAGATGAGTCTTTAACGGCCTGAGCTGAAGCTATTGGATCAGAACTGGATCATGTTTTGGACCGCTCCCTGTCTCCATGTTGAGGTTCTACTGCTAATCTGAGTTCAGTCCGCTTCTCACCTAGCATGATGTCTTTGAGGAGAGCCAACATCCTTAAGGTAGAAAGGAAGAACGGGATGAGGAGCAGCAGCTGGACCAGAGACCGGCTCAGAGAAAACGGAATGACGCAGTGACCCACTGGATCAGAACCAAACAGTGACAAACTAGATCAGAACAAGTAAAGATTTCAGCCAAGTTGCTGAGGAACCAGAGGAAGCTTTACCTATGAACCCAAGTCCAAAGGTCAGAATCAGCAGAACTCCCAGAACTGAAACAAGAGGAGGTAAGGCTGTTACTTCAGGTAGAACCAGAACCAGAACCAGCAGCTTGTAAAACATTGGAGGAGTGCAGGACTCACCAAGCAGCACAGAGTTGAGCTTCATCATATCTGAACCCAGATCAGTCTGAGCTTTATCACTTCCCCTTGACCAGAACCAGAATTAGACTTCATATAAGCAGGAAGTTGCTTATATGAAGGTGTGATAAACAAAGTTTTCTCTAATCATTTAGACATTTTATTGTCTGTTCAAACGTCTTCAGTTCTCATAAACATAAATGTGACTAACTGAACAGAAAAATAAAACAAAAAGTGGTTTATTCATCATCAGCTCTCTTCTCAAACACTTTTCTAGTCAATGACCTGATCTGTGATAATAATCCTCTCCATTTCTTGCCACCTTATCGTGATGGAGGGGTTTGACTGTCCCAGTGATCCTAGGAGTTATGCTGTCAGGGCTTCATGCCTCTGGTAAGGTCTGCCTGGTATCCTAGGTGAGGAACCAGAGAAATCACAGCCCGAAGACCTCTTATGATGAGCAAAATTGTTGGATTCAGTATTCCCTCGCCCAGTCGTGGGTCACCAGGGGCCCACCCTGGAGCCAGGCCTGAAAGGGGGGCACGCTGGTGCTGGTGGCCAGGTTTTTCATATATACTGATGGAGGATGGCCAGGCTCAGCACGAACAGGCGACATGGGCCATAGGCTCACCAACTGCGGGAAGGGCCAAAGGGGTTTCAGAAACCTCCTATGGGGACGTGAAATGTCATCTCTCTGGAGGTGTGAGGTTGAGAGGTTTCATCTACAAATAGTCGGTCTAACCTCAACGCGTAGGTCTGGATCTGAAACCAGCCTCTTTGTGAGGGGTTGGCCGTTCTTCCACTCTGGAGTTGGCCATGGTGAAAGGCGCCATGCAGGAGTGGCCATACTTGCTCCACCCCATCTTGGTGCTTTTGAGTTGGGGTTGTTATGGATTCTGTGTTTTCCTCCATCTCTTTTAGCCTCTTTTATCTGCTTACATACACAAGCTGGAGCTTACATAACCAGGTTTATGTGTGACTGCCAGCAGACACATAAAAACAGAGTGAAACGGATTAGACTTCCCTTTGGGGAGGGTACAGATTGCAGAGAAGAATAAAAAGCTAAACTCACACTACAATCTTTGCCACACTTGGTTCCATCCTTAAATTGAGCTAAAAGTGTCCCAGCGCAGGACGGTGAATGTAGCTCTGTATCTGATCCATTTGTATGACATGTATGGCTTCTAACATTTGATCATTTTTCAGCATTAAATCCTGTTTTTATACATAACCAAATCTCATTATTTCTGAAGGTAATTTACACTGAGGGGTTCTGGTCGCATCCTGAAACTGGTTAACGAACCTGGTGGAGCACAGAGACAAAAAAAAAAATCAATCAACTCCAACAGGGTTTACCCAGGTGATCGAGAGGATCACCGGGATCACCTGCCTACGGGTGGAGGGGCGGGTTCTGACTGTTTGTGCTTACAAGTTGAACAACAATTCAGATTACCGTCTTGGAAAATAAAGCTTTGGCTTATGAACTGGAAGGAATGAAGTAATAATGAAGGTTTCTGAGGAAGTGTTTTCCTTATGTGTTTTTCAGACAAGATGTTTTCTTTTCCTTCCCACCGAAACCCCTTTGAACTGCATTTGATTTAGCTAATAATTGACCTGAAATGGTCCATTTAATGGGCTGTTTTTTTTTAAAGCATTAACAAAATTATACAATAGATAAATAAACAAAGTCTTGTGTGTAGGTCTTCTTGCACTGTTTTGTGTTGCTTATAATGGAATCAGCCTTTTTCCTGCTTTTGTCACTTGAGTCAGTAACCAAAGACAGTTTTCAAACACATTGTGTGTATATATAATTTTTCATATTAATATAAGAAGAGGGAAGCTGGCTGATGACCGGACTCGATTAGAGTGAAGGCTTTTTGGAAAATCCTGTTCTACTGTTAAATATAACCGATTATTACTGGATAAAAGAAATTTCTAGTTGCTAATTTTTATTTATTTGCCAAAGTTATGAGGAGAAGAAGAGTTTTTACAGGCTGTAAGGCAGGTCAGAGTCAGCCGTATCGTAACCATGGAGACGGGCAGTAGGAAGAAACTTGAATACATACTGAGCAACATTGTGAATTATTGTGATCAGCTAATCTATCACTAGATGGCGTACTTTAGCTAAAAAGAAACCCTCCAGGACTCTGTAAGTAGGGCTGAGGCTACATGAGAGCCTGTTGCATTTGTAGAGATCTGAGCACTTTGAATGCCGTAGTCCTATAAACGCCCTTTTTTAGTTTTGCATACAAGTTATTTGTACATCTAAGACAAACTTGTCCAATAGATGCTGAGCTGCAACAAACGTGATTCTTGAAGAAATGAAAATATTTAAACACAGAAGGCAGCCTTTCTGTGGAAGCTATGGTCAGACTATCCAAAAAGAGACGATTTAGTAAAAAGCCTCAGAGGCATGAAGATTTCTTTTGCAATCTGTCTTGGCCAACTGAAGTTTGGGAATGGACCGACGTATGTCAACATGGTGAAAGAAAATAAACTGAGTCAGTATGCAAAGGCGGTAATTTGTTGAGAGTGAATGTTTAACTTTACAGAAATTGTCTCTGCATGCAGGGAGCACACAAGTGGGATCAAACTATCCTTCAAGCTCATAATAACCTCTTCCCCTCCCAGGTTGCAGCACATTTTAGTGTGTGGGTTGAGTCGGTAATTCAGTGCAGCATATTTGTTTGAAATGTTGCTCTCTGGGAAAGTGCCGCTCAGCGCAGAGTGAGCAGTTGAGCAGGACGTGATAATGTCTGTGGAGGGGTGTGGTGCATTCACAGGAGGCTCTAAAGGATCGTGTTGCTCCAAATAGGTTCACATCTGTGAGTCAGAGTTTCTACTTTGGTATGTTTGTCCATCCGTCGGCATGATTTTTGGTGCTTTTTTTTCATGAAGGAAGGCCATTAAACAGAAATCTGCTCAAATGGCCCCACAGGATGAATGTGGTGCTTAGTTAGCTAAAAGTCAAACACTGAAACTGATTGACAGGAAACTCAGACTCTTTCCACAGTGAAGGTGTGGTCAAATACCCAAGGTGACAGAGGACAGGCCTGATTTGCTGCTTCTTACTGAAGGTGATGCAAGAGGGTTCCTCAAAAAATGCTCAAAGCGCAAGATACAAAGAGCTGTTCAGTAAATACGACTCTAAAACTAGAAATGAAAGATGTAAAAACATTAATAAACTAATTTTACTTACCTGGTGTGTTGAGGGCAAAACTAAATGCGAATGTATCTGTAGCTGCATTATGATAACATCCTGTTAACTGATAAAATACAAAGACAATCAATCCAGATTCACTAGAACATTTTACAGTAAGGTTTAGCATGAAACTGCACTGAGTTGACAGAATGAGTTCACTGAGGATGTGAGTAGGGTGTGGCATCCACAGGCAGAGATTCCTCGTCAGACTCATATGGTCATCGTATCTTTTTGTGCAGCTCAGATCTTTCGTAAATGACAGCAAGCTGACCACCACTTGATCGGATTTGACTTCCTATCTCTAGATTTAATTGGGAGGAAGATGTGAATATCTGCATGCATCTCCTTAAAGGAACTTGACCTAAAAGAGACGGAGGCAGTTGCTATAAATCAGCTGAAACTTGAACTTGTTGGAGTTTGGCTGCTCCATGAAACAGTTCCTCAATCAAAGCCTGGTGTCTCCTGGTTGTTTCGAAAGTGTCCCAAAGACTCATCATTAGTCTGACTTTGTTCATTCTACTCCTGCTCTTCTCATCTGTCTGATAAAAGCAACAAATGTTCCTTCCTATCTGAATGTAAATTCTTCTAAGATATTTTTTCTGTGCATGGTGACCTTCACTCACTGTTTTGACTGTCTGTTGGTTGTTCTTGACTCCTTTTGACTCTTTTGATGCAGCTCCAATTCAGACAGTTCCTTCAGAAATTTATTTTCAAACACTGGATGAACAATATAAATCATTAGCCAGAGGAACTTTATTAAAGTGGCTACGACCGCTACTATTAAAGCAACATATTCAGCAAAGCCAGTTTTGAAACCTATTAAATCCACACACAATGTTTATCTCCCTAAATGTTTGACAAATGGTAAATATAAACCCAATCAAACCCACAACTTTGAAGCAACAGGTCATGAGTTTTTAGCTTTCCTTCCTGAAGCAGCTAGCTATACTGCAGTGCTAACACTACCTTGAACAAAAACCAGGTAAAAAGAAGTGAAAACCAGTTTTCAGCTAAAATATTTTATATCTAATGGTTAACAGGAGACCATTAGTTATTAAAGTGGCCAATGAACAAAAATTTGTTGCTCCTTGTGTAAACTAACTATGTGGTTAAGTTGTTGACTCTAAACCACCACAAGTGGTAGCTGACTGTTCAACACTGGGCCGATGTTCATTTAAGTTTCTTTTCTCTTGCCTTTATGACAATGTATTAGTTATATTTAATGTAAGATTTGAGAAACTTGAGCCCTTTGGATTGAGTTTACCTGGAAAGTTGGTGAAATCAAAGCTAACAGCAGAAAAAGAGGTCAGGAGAACAGGGCAGTAGCTGTTTAACATTCACTCAACAAGGATAAAATGGCAAGTAGCCATAACCAATGAAGAGAACAAAAAAATGTAAATGTTAGTTGATCTATAACAAAGCTAATGGGAATTGTTCCACCAACAATGAGACCTACAGCTGTTTTTAGTCTGCAACATATGTGCAAGAAGCCGTGACAGACCTGAAAGCCAGAACAAAGTGCTCTGATACAACAACTCGATTGTGAAAGACAGTCCACTTTTTTTTTCCCACCGCAAGAAGATGAAACTGATGGCAGTTTGACACCACGTGCATTTGGGCTTCGTTTATGCTCAGGTGCAAGAATCCAGACTGTCAGGAAGTCAAAGACAATAGAAGAGATTCATTCAGAAGTAGTGACACATGTAATACTACTCAGTTCTGTAAACAAATACAGGAATATTGTGATGTATCCATGGGAACTATTGATTTTGTAGCCTGGAGACCACTGTACCACTACAGACTGGGATGAAGTCATTGTTAAATCACAGTGAAGCCAGTTTAGATGCTCTAATTTACTCTTTTAAAGTTTAACTCTAGTCTGATTGCCTGTATTAATTTATTTTTCCTATGAGATGTCGTTAGTTGACTATTCTGCTTTTATTTGTATCCCTTAATGATTTAACCTGCGGGTATTTTCACCCTTATTCATTTTATAAATAAAATTCCCTCTCACATCCTGTTTCAATGTGCAATTACTACTGAAACCAGAGGCATGGCTGATGCCGTGGGAAGTGAGGCCTGCAGAAGTTTAGATGTTGTTCTGGGATGTGGAGGTCAGGGTCAGGGAGGGGGCGGGGGGGTGTCTCTGCACCGTATGAGCTGATATGTCTACAGTATGGCCGTTTTCCTATGTCTACTTCCTGCAGGACACAGAACCAGGCCACAAAGCTGAATTCATCTTCAACTGGTTTCCTGAACATGACAATGAGTTCACTGGTCCCCACTGGCAGCTACTGGTCTCCATAGTCACCAGAACAGTGTTGAAACTATGCCACAATAATTTAAGGTAGCTCTGAAGGCTGAAGGGAGTTTGACCAGGAACGGTAATTGCAAGATGGACCCGATAAGCTGCCCAGGAAGCGTAGATTACTTTAGTTGAAGGGGCTTAACTTGCGCAGGGATATGCAACATGTGGCTCTGGAGCCGCAAGGGGCTCTTTGGACCTTCTACAATGGTTCTTGGTAGCTTTGAATCAAAGTGATGATGAAACTAATGCTTTTAAACATAAGTAATTAAACAAATGCAGGTTTATTTACAAATTGTTTTTTGTACATTGAATAACTGGGTTGAATTTTCACAATGATGCTAAAAAAAACCCCATTAACCTTTTTTTCAGATGTTAATTTCTTTTTTTGAAACTGGAAACTACAAACATTTTTCCCCACAATGTTAACATCCTTAACAAAAAGTGCATCCATTTTCTTTTTGCAAAGGTTTTCTGCTTTTTAAAAATTATTTAAAATCTCAAAATAGAAATAAAGTGGCTGTTCCTTAGTTATCAGAAATATAAGTTGTTTGTCTCAAACGTTTACGTAAAATGTTCAGACTCTAAACAAGTTTTATTTAGAACAAAAGGCATAAAATGGCTCTTTTTACTGGAAAAGTTTTAGACTCCTGAACAGAAACAGAAACGTTCCCTACACACCTTAAAGCTGAAAGCAGGAGATTCAGACCTGGACAGCGTGAATGGAAGAGTTAACGCTCATTGTCCTCAGTAATCTCTGTAATACAATTAAAAGTCTGCTTCATAGTGCCACCCTCCTGCACTCAGTCATTAATCACAATTTACTTCCTTTTCAACTGTTCGTGTATAAAAGAACGGTTTTCTTTCTCCACACAATGATAATTACAGCACCGTGAACAGCAATTAAGGTTAATTTACACCATTATGTCACTGACATGATAAACTTTGCACTGAAAATAGGTCATCCTGGTTTAACTTTCTCCATTTTTTCAGATTAAATAACCTTTTATAAAATACAGCTCATCTGTTGCATCTCTAGACCAGGACATTCATCTTACAGAGGGCAAATGTTGAAACATGACAACATTTTATTCAACATCCTGAATAAGATTTTATTAAAGCAAAAGCTTAATATGATTTATTAAACTGTCACCACTGCTTATTTAAAGTCAGAGCCATAATCCACAGGCATTTCTGCTGAGATAGACAAGGAAAGAGTCCAAATCTCTGAAAATGTTTGCAGTGATAGAGGAGAGTCGGTGTGTGTGTGTCTTCTGTGGCTGAGATTTGACTCCACAGTGACTCATGAGGTTGTTTCAGGTGAAAACACCCATCTACACCGACTGGCCATGAGCTTCTCCACTTCATTAGGATCAGTCATCATGTCTTTTTTTTTTTTTTTACATTAGAGGACTTTGCCTCTACCTGCCGGTTTCTCATCACTGGTGTCAACGCCGGTTCTCACAGTGACTCAGTTACAGCTTTCGTGTAATACTCAGAACATTATCTGCAGACTCTGACGAAGCCAGAAAAAGTCTTCTCTGCCTCAACAACACCCAGTAGACACAACTGCACCTCCCTTCGTTTGTGTATTTCTGATTGGGATTGTCTTTTGTTCTTCACGGGGATCTTAGAGGAGTCCTGCTTTTCATAATGTGAGTTCTGACAGGCCTGTCGAGATTATACGTATCAACGGTGATTAGGAGCTACACAAATAAACCGTGTTTTTTTTCTCTCTCTCTCTAGTTTAGTCAAGGGTGTCCAGAGACTTTCATGCTGAACATTTTGGTTTGTAAATTATAAAAGGTTTCAACTCCTCAAACCACAAAGAACAATATTTCACTTTGTTTAAAGAGAGGGGCTTAAACAAAGGAAACGAAAACACTGAAAGGAACGGTTTGGAATAATAAGACATGATGAGACATGTGGCTCTATCTGAAATGGAATAGTTTTCAATCCCTTTTACACAACACAAAATGATGCAGCTGCCTGAGAGTATCTTTCTCACTTCTTACATTACTATAGCAATAATCAAAGAATCAGCCAGAAAGGCAGAAGGAAAATGGCCCAACATGCAACCAGAGCTGCTACAATGGTCCAGTCAAAGTCCAGTCCTAAGTACAATTGAGAATATGTGGCCAGGCTGTTCATGAGTGCAATCAATCCAATCTGACTGCGCTAAATCCTTTTGGCAAAGAAGAATAATATAAATCCCAAAAGTTCAAAGCAGGTTGAACAATCACAGAAAATCTCAGCAACCTCAGTTCAACACAAGACGGATTTTCTTTAAAACAAACACGTGTCCTTTTTCTCTTACGTCACATTCAGGCATTACTTAGGATTGAATCCCAATAAAATCCCACTGAATTGAGAATTTTAAAAAATTCAAGGAGTTTTTTTGGGGGCGGGTTTACCCAAAACGTCTGCACCCAGTCAATGACGCTGCAGAAAAGAAATTGTGTGAATAAAGTCCAATGTGTTTGCTACAGAGTGAGGTTAAAAGCATAAAGATCAAGGACATCAGAGCAGAAACAAAGGTCTGATTATGGCTGTAAAATATTTATAAACAAAATGGGATTCATTTCAAAGCAGCATTCTTTGGAAATCCAGTGAGTGTTTACAGAGATACAATCATCCTAGCAACAGTAAAATAATGGTTGAGGCTCAATCTTCATAAAGTTAAACATGAAATCTGTGGAAGTGGTTCAAGAAAAATGCTCTTGAGAAACACAGAACTTTCAGTAAGTTATGGAAATCCTGCCATCTTTAGAGAGTTTTCACAAAAACAATCTGTTGCAGAATCCTCCATCCTCCAGAAGAACCACTATTGGCAGCAAGAAGTTTATAGATGAACTTAAAAACACTTTGACCTTTGTAAAACTAGGATAAAACTCCTTCGGGAGTATCCTGACAGCCATACAGTTAAAACGGTTACAAAAACAGCACAATATCATTAACATCATTGTTATTGTTCACATTTCATCATCATCAAACGAAAGATTTTTTACAGTGAAGTATTTGGACGTCACAAAATGTACATACTTAAGACAGAAATTATCTGGGAAAGAAAGAATGAGAGAAAGTGATCTGAGTTGGTCTTAGACCAAAGCTTTCAGTGTAAGAAAAAAGATTTCAACATTAAATCTAAACATGGCAGGATGCCAATGCAGAGGATACCAGCCCAGTAAGTTCTGACAACCTGAAGAATTTTAAACTCTACATTTTGTGCCAGTGCTGATGTTTCTGGAACTGCTTGAGTTAGAAATCTTCATAATTTTGCAGCATTTATAAGATTTAATAATGACATTTTGACAAACCCCTTCATACATATATACATAAGAAGTAGCAGAGTCGTGACCTCAGACTTAATCCACAGAGTTCGCTCACTTCTTCTTAAAAGCAGGTTCCTGTAATCTTATGGACATTTTTTCCTGCATTGTTCTCTTTGAACCTTTAGAAATATAATGTTCATGGTTGTCTGTCCTCTGTGTTTTTGTGTTTCCCTGCATTAACTGGCAGGTCACCCAGTTTACCCGGCTGATGCCTGTCCTGACCCTAGAAATGAAAACAGTAAATGGATGGACAGGTGAATTGATAACAAGATGAGCTAAATTAGAGCCAAATGGTAAACAATATAAAGAAGGATCCAAATTCTTTGAGCTTATCCATCAGTGCGACCTTCAACAAAGCAGCAGCAACTTTCAGCTGTGAAGCTCCTCTCTCTGTTTGATGTTTGCTGAAATGTTAGAGTTAAAATCATGACTGTGGCCTGAAGTATGACCTTTTTAAAGAGAAAAAGCCAATCTCTGCTTTACCACTAAATCCTGTAGCAGAATATAAGTAAATTGATGTAGACGACGAAATTGAAAAGACAATAATTTCATAGAGGTCACAGAAAGATGCTTAAAGATCAAATCTCTTGATCTCTTTGCCTTTTTTTTAATGGTTGGTTTTTAGTTTCTTCTTTAATTTAAAGTGTACTTTTTGGCTCAGTTTGCTCCTGACACGCAAACATCCCATTAAAAAAGAGATTTTATTGGCCTCACCTGAGTTAAACAACCTTCTAAAATGTAGATCCTACAGAAGGAGAATTGTTTATTCATTTAGCATTAAGCAATGCAGAATGAACTGCACTAAAGCATCGTTCATATCACCTAAAGCTCAATGATCTGCAGCATGTGCCACACTTTGCATTTCCATGCAGCCTCAAAATTTGACTAACATATTCAGACGGAGCTTCATGTGAGAACTCAACTGTCTGCCACAGTCACCTCTGACTCTGCTGACTCGTTATCTGGCCACACAGTTTAGTGAGTGTCACTGCGGCAACAAGCTGCAAGTTCGGTTTTTCTAATATCGTCAACTTTCAATGCTATTGTGAAAATAGCAAGCTACATTTCTAGTTTGTCATTCATCATATGGCGAGTAAGTTTATGCTGGTTAGTTGTCCTTACTGGCAGCGAACAGTAAATAATTCAGATATTAGGTCTGCAGCACAACAAGTAAAGACACCTGTTTGTTTTGATACAAAAGGACAACCATAAAATTATGGATAAATCAGCAAATCAAAAGATTTTTAAGGATGATAAAGCTGTTCCCGTAAAGTGTTGGAAGAAAGTGGAGCAGTCAGGTGTGTTGGTCACATCACCCATGAAATTGGGTGGACCTGCTTAAGGCTTAAGTGGCTTAAGTACTTGGTGAAAGGATTCACACCCACCAAACATTTTACAGAATTTGTCACACAGCAAACACAGACATTACTGTCATTTACTTGGATTTTGTGCAATATCCCAGTGGTTCATAATTGTAAAGTGGAAGAGAAATTGATAGTTTTCTAATTGATGTAAAAAATAAAACTGGAAACATGTCCTGTTCACTTTGCTTTGATACTCCTAAATCAAACCCAGTGCAGAGATCTACAACGCAAGTGGAAAACTCTGTTTACAAGACAGCTATAAGATTTGCACAACATAAATCTGATGTTTTTGAGAGAGAGGGAAGAAAAACATTTATTATTTTTAAAAAAAGGTTTGGTATGAAGTTTGCCATAAGATATGAAGAAAACAGAGAAGAACATGTGCTTGTCATATGTGAACAAATCAAAACTTTTGACTATTGAGCGCGGCAAAAAACTACAGCACCTCTGAACGCACCGTCTACATCACAAAACATGGTGGTGGCAGTGTTGTACTGAAGGGGTTTCTTTCTTTTGCAGAGACCAGCAGGCTGGTCAGAGGAGATGAGGAGGTGGGTACAGGGAAATGACAAAAGGTTTGAGGGTTATGGAGCCTGTACAGGGCTCTGTACAGTTTAGAGATAAATGTCTCATTTATTTGTTGTAAATACAAACATTATCATCACAGGATTTTAGCTTTAAAATCCATGTACAAAAGCTGCTGCTCTCTAAAGCACAGCAGATAATTTTTTTAAAGCGTGAACTCTGTCTTAAAAAGTTACTTCCAACACATTCCAGAAACAAACCTTTGTCCCAAACTATCAGCGGGTCTTGAGGTGGACTAGATAAAGCAAGTTAACAAAGATCGATGAGACTTTGCTGACTGTACAAGAGAAAAATAATGTCTGTTCTCCTCATGACTCCGGGTTGACCCCTGTTTGCCTGCATCACTCCCCCCCCGCCTGACGCCAGATGTTTCTCCGCAACAGAAACTGGCCAGAGCCCAACATGGAGATAAAGATACCTCTCAATCTCTCTCTCCCCCTCTCTCTCTCTCTCTCTCTCTCTGTCTCTCTCTCTCTCTCTCTCTCTCTTTCCCTTTCCTTTTCACACACACAAACACAAACAAAACTGCAGAGGCCCACAACTCAAGCCAAAACCATTGAAAATGGAAGGTGAATATATGAAGATCTGCACATAGTACGTACTGGGCTGAGAGGGGGATGTTGTGGATCATACAGTGAACAATGAGGAGCTGAAGAGCTGCCCTGACTGAAAGCACAAAAAACAAAGCAATGTAGGCCGGTGGTTCAAGGCTGGAAAAACGTCATTCGGGCCACAATCAATCAAAAGCTCATTAACTTCCTGCTCCTTTTATCAGACACACTGTGGTCGGACTAAGATAAAACAAGCAACTAATCAAACATAAATGGTTCGTAACCCTATGCTCCACGCCCGTTCACATGTCTTTTGTCTCTGGGTGACAGTATATTGGTGGCATGTTTGTATAGCTTTCATAAATCATAGACGCGCACAAGAGATTCATCAAAATTTTATGTCTTGCGTTGCAACTCGATGTTTAACTTTAGATTTCCTGAGCTGTCTCTGGAGTTCATCATCATGATCATGATGGCTTCCTAACAGCCAAGGAGACATTTCACATTCTGCTTAGCGTTAATGTTGACTAACGGCGGGCCACTAAGACAGTAAATCTACACCTCCTCTATTTGCACAGAGATGTCAAATGGCTGGCATGATCAAGTCGAAGCCTGCAGGTATTTAGGAACGCCTCATACATGCATAGCGACAGCAGCACATGCAGAGGTCCTAGCTGAGATCCAAACCGGCAGAACCCTCTCACACATTCCACAACGGTTTCCTCACAGGAGTGGAAAGAAACCAAACCCTGGCCTTTAAAAGAAAACAAATGGTGGTTCTGCCAAGCCCAGGGATAAAGTGGTGAGGAAACCTCCCTCCTCTCCTCCCTCCCCACCTCTCTGCTCCAGTCCGGTCCCGCCTCCAGCCTGCACTATATCAACAGCCTGCCTCCTGCTATCAGACTCCACAGAGCAACTCAGTCCACAGCTGCCTAACGGTCCTCTCTTCTCGCGTCGTCTCCTGACCAGCACATACCCAGCCATCATGTTTTTCCAGCAGAGCTATGGCAGCCCCTCGGTCGTCACCAAACAGACCCGCAGCTACACGTCCAGCGCTGCCCCCCAGAAGGCCCACAGCGTGTCTGGCCTCAGCTTCAGGAGCGGCCCCCGCATCTCCTCCTCCAGCACCCGGTTCGTCTCCTCTGGGTTCGGCAGCAAGGGAGGGGGCTTCGACCTGTCCAACGCCCTGGACCAGAGCACCGTCGGCCTGAACGAGAAGGCCACCATGCAGAACCTGAACGACCGTCTGGCCAACTACCTGGAGAAGGTGCGCTCCCTGGAGGCGGCCAACGCCAAGCTGGAGAAGCAGATCAGAGAATACTACGAGAAGAAGGGCCCAGCAGCGGAGAAGGACTACAGCAACTACTGGGCCATCATCAACCAGCTGAAAGACAAGGTATGGAGTGTTGCGGCCTTTGCAAGTCAAATATTTGCATGGTTGTTAATGATTATGAGGTGGAGCTTTGAAAGGATGCAGGACCTGATGTCCTGCAGAGGTTTTAGGAGCCTTAAAGACATGTTATAGTTTCTGGGTCTTCAAAAGTTCTTGAAGTCAGAGTTGATCAAATATCTGTTTAACTCTGTAGTTTCACTTGTAGATCAAAATCAAAATCAATCTAAGGCATGTGACTTTTAATGAACAGCTCAAGGGATCCTAAGCCTTCATCTGCTGCTTTCTCTCCAGATCCACGCTGCCACCATTGACAATGCCAACATCCTGCTTCAGATTGATAACTCCAAACTGGCAGCAGATGACTTCAAAACCAAGTAAGACAAAGCTTTCAAATGAGGTCCAACAAACACTCTTTACTGGTACCAACTGCTCCATGCTGATGATCTGGATTTACCTGGTTAGATATGAACACGAGTTGATGATGCGCCAGTCTGTCGAGGCTGACATCGCCAACCTCCGCCGCCTGCTGGACCAGACCACCCTGACCAAGGCCGACCTGGAGATGCAGATCGAAGGCCTGCAGGACGAGCTCGCCTACCTGAAGAAGAACCACGCAGAGGTGGCTAACACCCAACATCCCTTCCTCAGCCCTACGCAGGGAAGCAGAACAGATCTAATCCATGCCTTCCCCAACTCTTCCAGGAACTCGCAGCAATGCGTTCTCAGCTCACCGGCACAGTCAACGTAGAGGTGGACGCCGCACCTCAGCAAGACCTGAACAAAGTCATGGAGGAGATCCGCGCCCAGTATGAAGCCATCACAGAGAAACACCGTCGCGACCAGGAGACCTGGTTTAATGAGAAGGTGAGGAGAAGTTCCCACAAACAAAACAAGTTAACGCAAATGTTCGGA
Organism: Micropoecilia bifurca; assembly: GCA_903067075.1. Lineage (NCBI taxonomy): Eukaryota > Metazoa > Chordata > Actinopteri > Cyprinodontiformes > Poeciliidae > Micropoecilia > Micropoecilia bifurca. The sequence goes on along the minus strand of CAEGAF010068583.1, from coordinate 39,034 downwards.
GGCTGGTTTCCTCTGTAATCATAGAGACTTAACAATGTGTGTGTTCTTTTTTATTCAGTCGGCAGCCCTGAACAAGGAGGTGGCCATAAGCACAGAAACCATCCAGACATCCAAGACAGAGATCAGTGACCTGCGGCGCACACTCCAGGGTCTGGAGATCGAGCTACAGTCCCAACTCAGCATGGTGAGCACAAACCAGCCCCCAAATTAATGAAGCTAGCAGTGGGGAAGGGAGGAGTTCCTTCACAGGAAGACATTTCACAGACATCTGTTTAAATTTTGAAAGTTGTTACAGAAAAAAAAAGAAAGTTTGAGGAAAGCCAAAGGAATGCTGAAAAAATGTGCAATCTTGTGGGCAATCTGTGCCCAGATGGTGTTAGTCAACTCGCCACTCCCTGAAACAAACCTCCCTGCTGCAAACGCATAAATACATGCAGAATCCCATTTAAACCCAGCTGCTCTTTATCCTCTCATAAAGACAGAGGAGCTGCAAAGCAAACAGCCGTGCTTTTGTGCAGAAACCTGCTGCATCCAGGGTGTGGCTGCAGCAGAAGATGACTCCAAACAGCCAGAATCCCCAATGAAAAGACTTTAATACCCCGAGACTTCATCGCAAGAAAAAACAATAACGAATACCTTTCTTCTCTTCTTCTTTTTTCTTCTGTCCTGTAACAGAAAGGGGCTCTGGAAAACACGTTAGGAGAAACAGAGGCCCGCTACAGCTCCATGCTCTGCGGCTTCCAGAACACCATCAACATGCTGGAGGCAGAGCTCTCCAACGTGCGCGCCAGCATCGAACAGCAGGGCCAGGAGTACAGGATGCTGCTGGACATCAAGAGCAGGCTGGAGAAGGAGATCGCCACCTACAGGAGCCTGTTGGATTCAGAGGAGTCCAAGTAAACCAAGGTGCATTGACTTTTTTTTTCTGTCGTTTTACAACTGATAAAGAAACATGTAGTGTAAACTCATCGGGTGTTTTCTTAAACTTCTCTCTCTTCTTGTCATCATTTCAGACCAATTGGCCTTGACTAAAGCCTTGAACAAATTCTGTAGTAACTCTTCTCTCTTTCTTTGTTGCAGGAGGCTCAGTGACCACAACTACAACTACAACTGTGCGTTAGATGACCCGACTGGCAGGACAAGCTATTCTCAGACTCACACACACACACACACACACACTATGTTTAGTAAAAGTTATTACAATGAGATGAAGAAACTGTACAAAAGATTCCCGAAAAGAAAACCTTGGTGAAGACGACTCAGTGTACAGTGCTGTGTGTGTGTATATGTGTGTGTTCATGTAATTCTTGTTCGCCAATAAAATCTGCTGGTTGAGATAAGAGTTGGTCTATTTTCTTTGACTTTGCTTCGACGTTGTTTTTCCATGACATAGTTTTGTGTTTATGCTGTCTCCATGGCAGCAGCTGCGCTTTTTGGGAGGTGGGATGTGGAGGTTTTTTCTTTTTTCTTTTTTTTTTTTTGAGGAAATCTGCCTTACGTAATCAGGCTGCTGTCAGGAAAAGGGTGAACAATAGTCAAGAGTTGGAGTCTGGAAAGTATTAGGATCTGGAGGAAAGGCCACTCAGCTGCTTCATGTTTTAGTAAAAAAGTAAAAAAGTTACATGGCTTTACAACTATTCACTCTCTCCAAACTGTGTCATATATAATCTTATCAGAACAAAATATTTCAACGTGTTGTTTTGGATTTTTATGCTGTAGACAAACGCAAACTTGGCCATAGTGTCTTGTAAAGCCACTGTTTAATTTTTTAAGTTAGGAAAAAACTATCCACAACAACTTCACCCCATGTGGGGAAGTAATTCTACCAAGATAAATAATTATTTAAATGTCATTAGTTGCATTTATTGAAAAGCTAGGTCAAGCGTTACCAGAAACATGGAATCATGAACTGTAGAATTTATCCCTTAATTTAAACCTTTCTGATAACAGGAAGTTCATAAAGGATCTCAAAAAGCAGTTTATCAGGCACCAATCCAAAGAGCAGATAAGAAACAAAGTCACTGATGTCTGCCTCTACGAAAAAGGTCCATTAGGACATTACTTATGATGTCCCAAATCAGCAAACCACAGTTAGAGCCATTATCCACAAAGGGCAAAAACATGGAAAAGTGGTGAATCTCAGTCCAAGAATGCATCCATGACTCATCCGGAGGGTCACAAAACAACCCAGAACCAGATCTGAAGAACTGCTGGCCTCACATGCTTAAGCTGAGGTCAGAGTTCATGTGTTAACAAAAAGAGAAAGAATGGCCTCCAAGGCTAAAGCCACTACTGAACAAAAGCAGAACAAAACCTTGTGTCGTATTTGCCAAAAACCACATCTTGATTATCCTCTTTCATACTTTTGGAGCAGTATTTTGTGGACTGACAAAGGCAGAGATTTTTAGGATATGTGTCTCATAACCTGCTGAGTAAAACTTAATGCAGCATTTCAGAAAAAGAGACATCAAGGTCACAGTCAAAAATGGTAGTGGTGTGACGGTCTGGTCCAGCTTCGCTGCTTCAGGGTCCAGAGGACTTAATGGACCCACAAACTCAGCTAGGCAGAATAAAGGCTCTAATACGTCCACTTTACAATCCTACAAAGAAGAGCAAGTCAGAATTTCTCCACAGTGATGCAGATTGATAACCAGTAATCAAAGAACTGCCCTGGTCGACAAGGGCTAACAGGCTTGTTTTCCTCAGATGATCTGATGCATTTGTAGGGGACACAAACTTTATATACCAGTCTGTAAAATCCCATCAAAATAAGTTACATCTGTAGTTGTAATGTGTTAACCTATGGAAATCTTTAGGGTGCTCAAAACTTTTGCAAGACACTGTAGATGGCTAAAATAAAATAAACAATGACCTCACAGTTTGCCCTGAGTTATTTTTTTTAAGAAAGACACACCCAAATTGTTGACTAATCTTTGCCCCAGCAGCTTCTCAGCATCGTAACATCAAGTCTTTGTAACTCCTGTCACCTAGAAACAAGAACACACACACGCACGCACGCGCACACACGCACACACACACACACACACACACACACACACACACACACACACACACACACACACACACACACACACACACACACACAGCTGAGGTCAGAAACCCACAGGATGAAACAATGCAAACAGTGACTAACTAAACAAGAGAGTCATTGTGGAAACAGGTGTTATCAATGCAGGATTCGAACCTCTTTTATTAAGTTAGATTGATGCCAAAACACCAGAGAGCCATTCTGGGCGGACAGCCTCGTCTGACGCTGATGGACTATGCTTCCCTTGTGCAAGCCTTGCCTGAAATTGCAGAGAAATCCTTTGAGGCGTTTGAAATTCTCAGCTGATGGAGTAATAACAGACAGAAGATCTCACTTCAGTTTCTAACTCTTTCAGAGGTGCTTCACGTTGTGTTTGGAGCAGATCAGAGCCTCTTTCACACTAAATGCAAAGTACTTTAGCTTATCTTTCTAATTTTGTAGGTAAATCCAGAGTAAAGGTCACAAAAGATGAGTCCGTTTTTCTCGAGCTACTGTTCGTCAGACCAAGCAGCTTGCTGAAATGAGCATTAAAGCTCTCATTGATTAACTCTCAAGCTTTTGTTGTCAGAAAGCAAAACACATCTGGAAATCCTTCCTTTCAGTCTATTTCTGAATCTGCCATCACTTTTAACCCTCTGTTTACCATCAAGTTGGCAGAAGATAGAATATGACATGAGTTAATTTCTTCCTCATCTTTAATCACATAAAGGGAAAGGCAAAACTTAGCATCATAACAGCTCCTCCTGACACTCTGAGAGCGAAATAAACTCAGTTTAATTTGTTCTCATTAAAGGTTGGGGCTGGAGTTTACAGTTACAATGTTTTTATGTAAAACAGAGTCAAAGGCAGAGTCAGGTTTAAAGTAAGGACAGACGAAGCCTGCATTACCAGGATTGGTTCATAAAAGACAGTTCACACCCAGCAGTCACTCAGAACCCACCTTGGGGTGAAATATACAAATTTTGGTCCTGTAGCCCCTTAGTGAATCATTTATTAATGTCATCAGGATATTTATTTTAAAACACTCAAAAATGTGAGCTCCACTATCCAAAGAGTTACTAGACAACACTGGTTAACCATGAAGCCATGATGTGATTATTTCTACTACATATATAAAGAGAAATAATTTGTACTCAACATTGTCACGTATGTGCTGGAACCAAACCTCTTCAACATCTGGGCCACATTATTGACAAGTATGATATCTTCAAAATATTTCAAGAACTTCACACCACAATCCTCCACAGGAAGCAACAAACACTTTCCTGCTTTCACTGCAGACTCAGATAAAGGGAAAAGTACAGAAGAAAGAACATGGGTGTTACTTAGAATAATGTCACAAAAACATCTCCGACGCTGTATTTCTTTAACTGGGCATAATTACACACCTTTCTTCTTCTGCTCTTTGCTTTCTTTATGTGGATAATGTTTGGCCCTGGATTTTTAATCTATTGGTTATGCAAAGCTTTTTCCTTTTTTAGGTGGATATTTAAGTCCAAATAAATTAATAAATATCTAGCTTTTGGTTGCAATCAGTTTAGCATAATTTTTTTAATCAACTAACTTTAAATAATCTTATTTAGTCAAAGTATGCCTACGGAAGCTGTGATTGTGTTCAGAGGCGTTTAATGGGAATCAAATATTCAAATGGTTTAATCAAAAGAATAAAAACATAAAATGTAATTGTCATTTTTCCACCACATAACGCAATAATTCTGTTGTGATTACATTCATGCTGCAGGTTTTCATGTGTCATCGAGGGAAAGTAGGAAACGGAAACACCCAATGTGTCAGGAACAAGGGCAGGTGTTCACAAGAAGGCAGGTGTGGTTTAATCCACAGACGCTGAGTGGTGGCGTAATGCAGAACGCACCCACTTCTCCTTCCTGAGTGATCAGTCTGAGCTGATGAAAGTTTGAAAAAGTCTATCCTTTTAGTTTGTGACGGTGAACATTTTGTGAGGCGTACATGCGTCTTGTTCAGCCCCGTGTCACGTCCTGAAGAATATTATCTTAAGGATTTGGTTATTTTCATTGACCAGAGATTGACTCAGTCATTTAACAAGTCAGGGCGGGTTACCGATGACGAGGCAGAGCTTTAGTAAACCAGTACAAGGTGTGCGGGTCAAGCTTTATTCATCTTGCATTCCTTCCCATTCTCAACATTACTACATATTATCTCTAAATATGTAATAAAGTAATTATTTTCTAAGGCTGGGTGAGGCTTGGCAAGTTTGTTTGCCTAACATAATTCATTTACAGGGTACTTCAAAGTAACCATAGAAACAGACATTCAGACATGACAGAAGTGAAATGATAAAGTAATCTTTAGCCTTTATGGAAAGTGACAGAAATCAAAATCTTCAACAGTTTCTGCATATCTCAGGTTTTAACGTTGAGCATTCCAGAGGAGAAGCAAAGAAAGATTATTCAAGTCCTTGAAATAAATTCATTTTTATGTTATGATGCTACTGTCAGCTAAAAGAAAACCTCGTTTGTTGTATTTTGTGCAGTTCTAAGTTTTTTTTCAACATCTCCTCTCCAACCGATTCTGATCGCATATTTATGAAAAACCTGCAAATGCTAAGAAATGTAAAGATAATACACTGAACAAAAATATAAACACCCCATGGATATAAGAGTTTTATGAACATTTGGATTATGCAATATATAGAGAAACACTAAATATATTTTCAGTAATTACAGCATTGATAACATTGTGGTCATGGCCATTATAGCGGATTGACAAGTTGGCTTCTCGTAGGTGGTTACGGACAACCTGAGGTGTGATTCGCCTGTTTTGCAGACCACTAGTCTCATCAGCTGCATGTGTTGCTGGTCTTAGTTGATCCCGCAGATGGACGAGCTGGATGTGGCGATGTTGTGCTGGAGTGGTCACACGTGGCCATCGAGGATGGAGTCGATTTGCAGTGGTGCCAGTCTGTTGGAGACGAACTCTTAAACAGCCTATGATCTGATAAAGGACCCTGAGGCATGCAGCTACTGCTCTGGCATCCAACATGCCAATGACCCGCATAACTTGCGACATGACTTGTCACAAAATTTGACATTTTGGGATGGCCTTTTATTCTCCCCAGTCCCAGGATTGTCCAGTTGTGGCTCATTTTGTCTGATCACCCATTGGACATGCACCACCCACGTACTGAGAAGAAAAACAACTCACTGAGTAAAGCTCACTGACAGCAAGTGGGACAGGAAGTTCCTTTATGAACTTCAGCATAAAGGAAATGCTCACCGTCGTTAACTCCACATGGCAACAATATTTGACGTGAGATGTTTATATTTTTGTTCTGTATTGTTATTCAGTCAAAATATTTTCCCATACACATAACCCCTGGATCTCTGCAACTCCTCCAGATTAACCACAGGCCTCTTGACTTCTCTTATTAATTTTCTCCTGCCTGTTTAGGTGGACAGTCGTGTGGTGCGGCTGCACTTGTGTCGTGCTCTGCATTTTCAGACGATGGACTGGACGGTTCCGTGTCTTCCTCCTTGTCCTGTCTGCTGTGTTCATGAATTTTCTCTAACAACATCAATGTTCCTCCCACTTAACCACTATGGCGCTGCTTTGTGTTGGTCTGTCCTGATAAAACACGTTAAAAATCTGCACTCGCACCGCGATGAAATGTGAAAAAGTTTGAGAGGCGTAAACACGGCTTTTGACTATTGTAATGAGTAACTATTTTTGACGTCTGCTGGTAAGTATGCCGGGTATGTAATCGACAGTTTCTGCTGCCTTTTAGGATGTTCAGTTTCACCAAGAAATACTAAAGCTCAGGTTCACACTTGGCAACAATGTTGTTATGAATACACCGAATAGTTGTGAGCTGCAATTATTTTTTATCTGTACTGTCATTTGATGTTGTATCACTCAGATCGTTGCCTTAAGTAGAAAAGCTTGAAGATGCAGATGAGATGAGTGCAAAGGTTTATCTCTGAAGAGCCACTAAAATGATCTACAAAACCACTTGGAGCCATTGCTAATGCTTTTATCGCCCTTTTAAAGTTGTACTCAGTGCCGCAGGGACGTAACTCGAACATTTACAAGTTGCTGCCTGAATAGTAGAGAAAAGATTTAAGGCTCTTTAAATGAAGCCAGATGATGCTCGTTTCAGAGTGCAGTTCAATAGACATAGGCAGTATTTTTGGTTTATTTGTATTTAGGATCAAGCTGGAGTGACCCTTATCATTGTATTTTGGGAAATAATCACTGGGAGTATGCAAATTATTATTTTACTTCTTTTTTTGTTTTATTGGTTTTCTCAACTGTCAGATGTCACTGTCTTTTCTTGGGATTGAATTGTGGAAATTCAATCCAAAGTTCCAAAATTAAATCAAATTCATAAAATAAACCAAAAAAGTAATTGCAAACATTTAGCCAACTTGACCCAGGACCAGGGACAAAATAGATAGTTAATACCTAAATCTACAGTGAATTAAGGACACAGTGCAGCGGCTTAATAAAAGATTTGTCAAACCAAAAGAAAACTTTGAGTAATTAAAAACTCAGCTGACATGCAGGCCATCACGATGTGATTACGACTATCACCAGGACGCCTCATGCCAACCCAGGAATGTTTGAGCTTTCACACATTATATTCAGCATCAATCACAAAGCTTTTCTCATGGTGGAGTTCAAGTTAGGTACACTAATGGAACACAGTTCGATAATGAATTCATTAAAAACACGCAGGAAATGGCACATACACTGATGCATTCCCTTCCGTTTATCCCTGTGAGCGTTGGCATTGATGGCAAAAAAATTTGTTAAAATGATACAAGTTATCTAATATTCTGTTTCAGGTCGTGACTGAAGAAAATCAAATGTAATGCAAACTGGAATAATGTATTATGGTTTAAAATAACAATTAAAATATCTTCTTCCCTAAGTGTTGCAAGTTAAAATTACTTTAATATTGCTCTTAAATGACCTCATGCCTTTGCGTAGCTAACTATTCCTGAACCTCCGACTCGGGGCCGCATTTACTTTAACCTCCCACAAGCCAAAAACCACAACTCTCGTGTATTGGGATTTAATTCAATTTGTGGTTCATTCATTTGGATTAATGACCCGTCATGTCAATTGACTGATGAATAGTAAAACAACCGGTTGGACATGGCCTCGTTAGGCAGTGCAACAAAAAGCACCGGCATGTTTCAAACACTTGCGGCTCTATCTTCTCCCCGGGAAGCTTCCTGCTTTTTGAGGCTCGCCCCAGGGCCACAAGATGAAGTCATGAAGAGAAATATTTGACACATAACCAAAGTTCAGCCACAGTTCCTACATGCAATTTCTGTTTACTGTTGAAAAATGTTGTATTGTGTGTTTCACGTTGGAGAACTGATTTCGCGTTGCCTTGAATCAGTTCCCCAAGAATTTAAATGAACAAAAATCATATCTGCAGAGACACAGGAAGGAAAAGAGTTGCTCAACAAACCCTTAAAAAACTTGATTTGACAAACTTCAGAGCGATAGTGAAGTTATGTTTCCAATATAAACAGCTGGAATGTTAATCATCATTAACCTTGATGTAGATGATAGGGTTTGTTTTTGATGTGAACGTTATGACTCATCGTCCCAGATTGCATAATGTCACAAGGTGGAGTTGGCTGTTGCTAAGCCTCTTTGTTCTGTTTGCAAAATTACCCCAAATAGTTCATTTTCTATGTTCTTTCCCCCCTTTTTCATGAAGACTATCTTAAATGGAGACAATGAGTTGAAATGATTGAGACTCAAAATCTCTCCTGGTCTTTTTCTACCCACTTTTAATTTCTTTTAAGCCTAATATTGTGAATTATCAGGAAATGACGAAGGTGCTCTGCTCACTAAGAGAGACACTCATGCAAAAAACACCAGTTTTGTTGGACCTACAGCCCCAAACATTACACGTCTGTTCACTATAGTCACAATTAAAACTGCTTTAACAGAACCCATCAGCTAACTGATGCTAAATCAAAGTAGCGCTGGCAACAACTGAGCTACTTGGCAAAGGTTTCAAATGGAAACAAAGGGAATTGATAGACATCTATGGTTGGTGGAGTTAATTATAAGGATTTGTACTTTTGTGACTACAGTAGGTTTCTGTATGCTGCAACAGCCTAAATGTGATTAAATAGACTCCATGATAATACATAGCTTAAGGCAAATTACAGTCTTGCTTGCTGCTCCACTTAGCAAAGGTTTGACTCTACAGTAGGACAAAAAGCTGGAACACGAACATGAGTTGAGCTTGTTTGAACTTTTATATATTTCTGTATTTCTGTAAACATTTCACACCCTCTACATTAGTCAGTCACTTACATGAATGTTAGTAACTTTCAAGTACCAGAAGACAGAAGAAAATAGTTTTCTTGAAAATATTCCCTTAGCAGACATGGCAACCTATTAGTGTGGAATATAACCAGGTCACATTAACCTGTCGTATCAGTGAAATGTTTGCATAAGCTAGTCATGTCTGCAAGAGTTAAGCAGGCGGCTGACAGCATGCTCATCTCCAGGAATGTTGATGTCACTGGGTCAAGAAGGAGATTAAACAGCTGGAAAAAAGAAGCAGCAGTTTTCACTTGGATTGGAGATGAGGGAGTGAGGGAGAGTGGGGGGGTTTCTGTTCTGGAGAAGTGTTAGGTTAACTCACATGCTGGGAGGAATGCCTAGCCTCTTTGCTAAAAGGCGTCCGGCACCGTATGGCATCGGACCTCGATGCGAAACTCCCCGCTGCAGCAAAGAGTAGGAACAAATGAGAGGTAGAGACTGGAGCAAACCCACAGTCAGGGCTTTTCAGCCGATGCCAAGCATAAAACAATTATGGCCTTTCATACGTTTTCATGCCCGCTGATCCTCCCAACAGTGTATTCAAACCATAAAAATACACTTTTCATTCAGCGCATTGTCTTCCACAGTCAGTTCTCTTTATTGCCAGTCATCGTTGTTGGCATCACAGGGCTTCAGAGAGAGAGAGAGATAGACAGGAGGTTAACCGGTAGAGCTGGTTTAAAGAAACGCCTTTTATAAGACCACACTTACTGCAGTAAACACCTACTGCTGTCGCAAGTCTGAGACAGCAGCTTTGTACAATGCAAATTATAGTGCAACAGAGAGACATTAAAACTTCACCAATCACCTGAGCTGATGTTTACCTGGGCACAGCATAAACTGCTTGTGTGTTTTCTATTCTTTTTTTTAAGTGCATCTGCTTAAATCTCTCCCAAGCCTCAAAAAACCCGGAGTGATATTAACTACGTATAAGTGCAGAATCAAAACCCTCTGTGAGGCCCGGTGAGGCAAACTTTCCCTCACAGAAATGCCACTGACTGTAAACACGTGGTATGACTGTGTTTTTCCTAATTTTCCGAGAGCAGCCTAAACGTTGACATAATGGCATTCACTGTAGCGGTTACATAAAACAAGCTTCATGTTCGCAAAGTATACTTCCATAGTTTTTTGTATTAAGAGAACAGAATAAACAGAGCATTGACATCTTTGATGTTTTACCTCAACACCTAACAGAGAAATTCTCTCCCGCCATGGCAACAACAGCGCCCCCAGCTGATAGTTGGCGTAAACACAGAGCAGAGGCTGACTGGCAGGAGATAGAAATCCACATTTGCAGGACTGAAGCCACATTTGAACCACATTCAAACCCTCAAAGAGGCAGGTGTTGCTTCCGGTGTCATATTTTTCCTTGTTGGAAACTGTGGACCTGCTAAGAGCAGCATGCATAGTTCAGCACAGTTTGTGGGGAATTTTTTAAAATAGTTTAAAATAGTTTTTACTTGATCAATGTATCACTTTTACAAGTCTTTAAGATAAACCAACATAATGAATTGAGAATGTTTTGGCACTGTGAGTCCTGCTAAATGACCAAGAAACCAATGCAAGGTGACCACAATCAGGGATTTTAACTGGATGGTGTGCAGCAGGAAATCCCCAACACACAATGTTACACATTCAGTGTGCATGATAATTATCTGTACTGTTTACTGAGCGCTGGGGTTGGCAGTCTGGATCCATTTCCAGAACAAGCCCAGCTGAATGTTCCCGACATCACCACACTGCCATCTGGAGGCCAGTAGCTGAAATGTCCGTCATTTTGAACTTGCTTAGACATCATTTCATTTTATTCTAAGCTCACTAAATCAAACACAAGTAAAATTGAAAATTTGAGGTCGGTGCATTTGTTCAGATATAGGCAAAAAGAGTGATTTTTACTCGTCTCTCATTGTACCGTCACAAGATAATCATAGTTTAACAAATCCATCCATCCATTTCTTACACCCTTGTCCCTTAATAGGGTGGGGAGGGTTGCTGGTGTCTATTTCTGGCTAACATTCTGAGCGAGAGACGGGGTTCACCCTGGATAGAACCCAGAACCTTCTTGCTGCAAGGCAACAGCTCTACCGACTGAGCCACTGTGCAGCCCCTAGTTTAACAAATATGTAAGATATTTTTTTGTAAAAGTTACTTACTGTGGCTTTAACTTTACGATGGAGAATGATCATCTGAAAAAGGATGAAAGGATTTTCCCGTAAATTAAATCACTGTGCAGCTTTAAGTGCTTGACATCAAAGTCGTTAGCGCGTACTGCCGGGTGGGTTCAACATCTCTGACAAAAACATCGTGGCTGAATCATTTCCTGGATAAACATATCATGTGCTTTCTTCCCACTGACCTTTTCCCCTCAAACAAATACTATCAGGTCCTGAAGCTCCTCATTCCAGAGATGGGAAATGTTCTGGAGAACATTGACCTTTTCTCTCGACTCTCCAAAAGATACAATAAATCAGTTTTACACAAGCCAACTGTTATCTGAAGAATCCTGCTACTAAATTAGTCGGTTGCAGATTGTTAGAAACAGTCAGTACCAGATACTTTTCATGTGTACGTTATAGATGGGATGGAAAGGAACTTCTCTGTTGCTTCCCACAGATGGTAGGTTGACCTGGGAAGTTGCAGGACTTGCCAGCGTGTCAAAGTCATTGTTGGTCTCCTTGAACCATCTTTGTATCGGTACAGGACACATTGTTTCATGGAAAAGCTCCCACCCTCTAGTGGATACTGTTTCTATGCTGGGGTATATTTGGCTTTGCAACCATAACAATGTTTAAACATAAAAACATCCTGGCTTCGTCCAATGGTGTACATTGTGAGAAGGCTGTTCCATATTAAGCAACAACAGAGTCCAAAGAGTAATTCAAATGAAGTGATTAATTAGACAAAGCTGCAGCCTACTTTCCACATTCTATACCCTGAAAAGTTAAAAAACACAAATTGAACTTTTTTTTTTGGTCTCTTTTCCCCAACTGCAGCGGCGCTTTGTTTTGTTTTTGTTTTTTCCCAAATAGAGCAACATATAAACTAATCTTTGCTCCTCAGATGCTTCTAGCTCAGATTTCAGTCCTTGGATAACATGAGTTTGGTAGATGATTCCAGAAACCTCACAGACAGAATTGATCCATGTATGCCTAAGACAGAGTCTGATAACTCTTAAAGTATATTCCTGATATAACCTTAGAACTAACATTTACCGCATGGTTTAAGTTGAAGAAAGCAGAAATTATGTGTTGAAGTTTTAAATTACACCTCTGTGAAAAAGCATTTATCTTTTTTTCTTTTGACACACTTACATGTTTCAGATCAAGCAAATGTTAATATATCAGCCAAGAATAATATTTTCACTCAATTTCCTGCTCCATGCTTTGTTGGAACAGCCGGGAGACTTCAAGAGTGTTTACCAGTGAACAAAGCAAGATTTATAAAGGCATGAATGAGTGTTTGATCTGTGTTTGATCTGTGTTTGATCTGTGTTTGACGTGCAGTTCGATTAATTTATGTTCAAAGTTCACCACCTAAACAGACTGAACTAAATACTAAATTCACAGCTCCAACAGTAAAGCTACTTGATCGACACACACTTAGCAGTCAGTAAGTGCACACCCTGATATAAAATGCCACCACTGTGTCTGCATGATATATCCAAATCTTTTGCAAGTTTGGGAAAGTTTATGTTCATAATGTAACTTTATGTTCAAAATTCTCAAAATAAGCCATGAATATTTGAACGTTTTTATGCCAACGTACCCCTTTGGCATTATTCAGAGCAGAGACCCAGAAGGCAAGTTTCCCCGTCCAACATCAGTGCCTGACCTTACAAATGCATTTGTGGAATAATCAAAAGGATTAAAGATATTATAGCTGCAAAGGGTGAACCAATGTTTCATGTTACATTAAAATGAGTCACTTCAAAAAGTTGGACTTCTTTAAATAATTTCTTCATGGTTTAGATCAAAACTTTAGTCACAAAAGAGGCACAAGTGCAATCATCTTAACCAGTTTAATTTTATAGGGGAACCACAGGTACTTTAAAAGAAGGTTATACAGCGCTGTACATCTGGGAGCCGCACTGACTGCCTTGATAGTCATCTCCTCCCTTTAAATACTAATTATTTAAATGTTCTATAATCTGATATTGATACAGAGATACAATAAAAGCTTGTGTAACTGGTCCTGCAGCTTTACTGATATGTCAATGTTGGGACTGTTTCCTTATATTTTGTTGTTGTTGTTGAACTTTATTTATTTTATTTTTTCCAAAAAAGGAAAATAAAAAGTTAGGAGGCAGAAACTGCCAATCGTGGAATCTTGTATTTCTCCCAATTCACTCACACAATAGAGAGAAAGAGAGACAGAAAGGGAGAAAGAGGGAAACCAAAAAAGAAAGATACAATTGTCGTGTTCTGAAGGCTGGTCCGTGATGGAAAGGGGCATCAGTTCATAGCGAGGTCCAGAGAAACACAAATGATCATTTGTGCTTTGTGGGACCTTGACTCTTCCTCCGCCCGACCCCCACCCCTGCCCCCGACCCGCTCCGAGGCTCACTTCCATAGCTGCGTGCTCAGAGTCTGACCGGATCCGGCGGCGGCGGCCCAACCGCCCATGGCTGAAGGAGGCTGACCGAAGGCCATCTGGCCCCCGGTGCCGTTCAGAGTCATCCCTGACATCTGCTGGTTCACCTGGGGAAGACACAGAGGGCGGTCAGGAGGAACATCGGACAGAACCGGCGCCGGTCCAGCTGTGTCCAGATTCAGCAACATGTTTAATTCAGACGCGGGCAAGTTTACTTTAATCCCCGTTAAAAGATGTGTGAAAAAACTTTCAAATTAGTTCCTCCCACGCTTCAAAAAGTTGGAAAAATCTAACCTTTAGTTTGAGTTTTATATTTGCAGGGTAAAATTCACATGATAAAATAACTGCTGGTGAAAATCATTGGTTATGCTGACAGGGGGATGTTTGACATTTTCTCTTTGTGCTGGAATGTGCAGAAACGCTGGTGCTGCACATTTGTGGTTTATTATTCTGCCGAACATCTGAACATCTTCAGTTTTCTGGCACAATCAGACACATTTTTTTTCTTTTGTACATAAGATATATATTTTGTTCTGAGTACATCCAGTTAAAGGGAATGAGATGGAAGGTTTCTACAAATGTCAGCATTTAAGAAATTAAAGAACATTTAATTTGCTCACCATCACTGCTGCAGAGAGCAGGATCTCACACCAAAATGATTTACATTTAATATCCTCATTAAGTCTAAAACATATTGTAATAATTTATTTCCTCTTACAGATAAAGCAAATTAATTGTAATTTTGTCAACTTAAAATTTAAACCTGGTCTAGCAAACTACAACTTCCTTAAGTGCACAGATACTTAGCAAACTATTAAAATATTTGAATATTTAGATAGGTTAGGCTTGAAAGCCTTTTCCCATGATGAAATAGCAAAAAACAACAACAAAAGGAGTAAAAATAAACAAAAATAAACAAATGAAAACCAAAGACAAAAAGAAACAGGCTGGGCAATGAATCAAGAAATGCCTTTTCGCACATCATTTACTTGGTTTACCAGGGTGTCTATATTTCATTGTTTCCCAACTTCACTAAAAATGCAGCAGTGATTCAGAGTTCCCTTTTTAACTAGAATACATTCTAATCATCTCTAAAGTGTGATGAAAAGCTTTTTATGCATTTCTTTTGTGCATTTCTATGTGCAGCATTTTGCCTATATTATTATAAAAACAAAACACTTTTATTGTACTCTGGGTGTTTTACCTTAAAGTTTCAGTATTCCAAATAGTTTGAAAAATAACATTTACTGAAAAACATACTAATTCTGAAGTTGTAGAAGTGCTGCCACCTAGTGGTTACCGAGTGGCAGTGTGGGCATATGAGGCGAGTTCCACCAGTCATTTGTAATGTTGGTATGCAATTTTCCTTAAGGTATGAGCATGATTATCTTTGATTTTCTTGGTAAAGGTACTAATAACAATGCTGGAAAAAAAACAAATGTCTTCTAAATGCATTAACTTTCATATTCCCAAATGTAAATTTTCATCATCTTCACTGTTTTTTACAGCTTTGGCTAAGGAAATTGAACTACATTTGTCCAAATGTTCCACCAAATGTTTCCAATTTGTCATGTCTGTAATATCTTCTGCTTTTTTGTTTCTGTACTTGTATATATTTACTGTAAAGGCCTTCACCTCTGGCATACTTTTCTCATATTCTGTGTTCTATTCATTCGTTTTTCTTTGTATTTGTAAACACAGATGTTTTCTCAATAAAAAAGTAAACAAGTTAAAGAAAGAAAAGTTAAATTAAACGGACTCCAGTTTAATTTTAGCGGTGGCCGTACCTGACCCATGTTCCACTGAGCCTGCTGTCCCGGCTGGATGGCGTACATCCCCTGAGCGGGCATCATGCCTGCAGGCATCGGCGCACCCTGAGGTCCCATCATCCTGGGGGCCATGCCCATCATTCCGGTGGCGGGTGCGTTTCCCATGAAGCCGTTCGGCATCGTCATGCCCACCATCATGGCGGGATTGGGCCCCATCATGGCCGCCCCGCTCTGGGCCATCATTGCACCCATGACGGTGGTGGGCGGCACAGCTGCTCCCATGCCTGGAAAGGCCTGATAACCTGGGGTGGCCTGAACAGGAAACTGCATCTGAGAGGGACCCATGAACATCCCGGCTGATGAGGGGGAAAGAAAAAAAAAGAGAATAAGACGGTTGAGGAAGTTTAACATTGAAAAAAAAAAACCCAAAACTTCAGACTTTCATTCAAAAGAAAAAGTTTAAAAGTTCACAGTAAGTTTGCAAGTCATCAATTAAAAAGTTAATATAAAATTGACTGATTTTATGATTGCCTAATGATTAATTAATAAACGGCCATTTTCTTAAAACCACATCTTCGACTCTTTAGCTCATCAGTTTTTGGTTGGGCAGTTAACGCTGCTCCATCCTGCACTATTGAAGTGAAACTTAAGGAGTTTGTCCAGAGTTTAAATTTCAAATCAGAATCACATAAAGTGCAATTTCCATTCCACAACAGACTCTGATCGTACTGTTTCTCTTTCCCGTTCTGGTATGGCTCCACCATATTTGTTTCTGGTGGACTGGCTTCACTTAAGAATGACCAGTGGCGCCCTCTTCTGGATGGAACTACAACACTCAAAGAAGTCCTAAGAGGATGTTATTAGTTAATCGATTGGAACTAATGTTAATCTAATGAACTATTAACAATTAGTCGTAAGTTGATTAACTGTTTGCATCCTTAGTTCACACTGAGCAAATAAACATCCATCTGACCTGTATTCATCAGATATAATAGCTGGAACTGAATGACTAATTTAACCATGGTTTTCTTAGCCATCACCAGTGCATGTCCCCATATGTCCTGACTACAATTGCTGGGGTAATTTCAGTCATAAAATAACCAACATGTTTATTTTGGCTTGTTGGTTCTCACCAGCAGGAACCTGCTGGGACATGCTGTTTGTTCCATACAGCGACAGAATCGAGTCCTTGGACAGCGGCTTCTTGGTCCCGTCCTCGGCTTTAGCGGCGCCACCGTTGTCACTGAACAGGTCCAGGTCGGCCTGTCCTGACCCTGAGCTGGCTCCGCCCCCCACGCCTCCCGCAGCTGGAGCTTGTGTCGGAGTGCTGGCCGTGGTACCAGAGCTCCCCTGCAAGGACGACAGAAAGCTGTTATAAAAAAAACAAAAACCCCTATAAATGTATTTTGTTTTTAAACGCTAAAAAATAAAAGCGTTCCTTCTAAAGAGTTCACTTAAAGCATGTGATGCACTGAAACAAAAACAAAGTATTTTCTGTTAAAAAAAAACACCACTCAAAACCAAATATTAATGAGATTTGAACAATAAAATGTCATGAATATTTTATTTTTCAGTCTCTTAAGGCCAGACTATAGTTTAGAAGAACTGAGCCATATCCTTCATCCTGTTTTATCTGTTCCAAAACCACATGAGCATTTGGGATTGATGAACTGAGTTTACTAGTAACTACTGTTTTACTGAGTTGGAAACCCTGCAAAAAAAAAAAGAAAGAAAAAAGTGGTAAACATCCAACCAGAATTGTCCCTGAAGCTTATTACTTACTACTAATATTATATGACCAAGTATAACATGTTATGGGGACAATTATGTGTATATTTGAGTATACTGAATTATACTAAATCTACAGTTATTTTAAACATCATATGTTCTTTCAAAAACTTCATAGAAGTTGTGTGTTGTATCATCAGTGATGTATCTCTGATAGGACATGCATGTCTTTTCACCAACAGGTTAAATTATCTCATCCATGAGATAATGGATGAGATCATTTTCTGCATGCAAAAGATATGGTCCAATAACATCTGCATCAAAAATATTACAAGATAGTAAGTTTAAGAGTTAAAGGCATCTTTTAATTTAATTGTTTATCCAAACCTTAACCAATATGTGGACTTCTAATAAGAAAGTCCACCATTAAAGTCTTCATCGACTGTTTAATGAAGAGTAAGATTTTGCTCTTTTATTTTTTTTCAACCAATATCAATAGTTGCAATTATTTCCCCCCCAAACGCATTAATTTTCAGTTTGACCAGCAGAAAACCACTGCT
This sequence comes from Micropoecilia bifurca, assembly GCA_903067075.1. NCBI lineage: Eukaryota > Metazoa > Chordata > Actinopteri > Cyprinodontiformes > Poeciliidae > Micropoecilia > Micropoecilia bifurca. The sequence goes on along the minus strand of CAEGAF010068583.1, from coordinate 21,005 downwards.
GCTGCTGCCGAGTCACGACTGGATCGGGCGTTTTTACCTGAGAAAACTGAGCTGCAGATGTGGATGAGGGCAGAGGGTTGGACACCATGGGGCCAAATATATCCAGGTCATTGTTCTGGTTTGTGCTTGTGCTACCATTGTTAGCTGAGGCTGCAGCGGCGGGCATGTCTGTGGCAGAACGGAGAGCAAACTGGTTTTACAGAAGGAATACAGCCTCGACAGAAGGAACAGCATTCCTCCTCGTCTCAGTGAAACGCCCTCTGCTTCTTCGCTTCATTCTGCCTGTATTCATCAGAAATGGAGCATAACAAGAAGACCGGAATGATATCTGACAATATCCCATTGCTCAATTGGAAACCCCCCCCAAAAAAACAAGTGAATTCATGTTTACGCAGATATCGGCTCGATAGCCGATGGTTCGGCACGAGCCAGAACCACGAGGAAACCAACATGGACGACTTGTTCCTGTTTGCATCTGGTCTGTGTGCGATCGCAGATCTGTAATACACGGCAGGATTAGAGGCTTATTGAGGCAACTTCAGGTTCAGGGATTTTCAGCATGACAAAGCTGGTTTGTTTGTCGCCATGGCAACTTGGGGCCGAAACCTAACCTGATTCACAGCAGTTCGTGTTTGCGGAGAGGTTTAGGAGGTCGACGCACATCGAGATGCCAACCTCAGACCAATCGGTGCGGTTAGAAAAGAAGCGGCGAAGAAAAAAACACATCGCATGGGCTGAGGACGGACCGACGAAATGTAAAAGTTTCATTTTCTGATGTAGCAGAGAAAGTGCTGAAGTCGTAGGAGTTGTAAGGAGCACAGAGATGTGTGTCATATTTGCTCCCCCACCTGCTGCTAATCAGCCAGCTCACCAAAGGCTGATACAGCTGCCTTGGCTGTAGGGAAATATTTACAATTGAATACAGAGCAGGCGATTTCCAGGAAACTTCTTAGCGTCGAACTGGCGCATCACATACTTTACGGACAAACGTTAGCAATTACGTTTGTCCGTAACCCAGCAAACAATCATTTCTCAACAGCGGAGAGCCCAGGCCCTCTGTATGAAGCAAAGTGCAGAACAAGAGGCTGGTTTTTGACCAGGCTGTAATTGTTGTTTAATGCAGCAGAAACTGTTTAAGTAGGGCATTTGGATTTTAGTCTCTTAGAGAAACTAAGTTGTTTCATAGCAGCAAGTACAATCCACAAACAACCGCTTAAATAAAACCATGTTGCTGAGAAAGATATCATTTATATTTTCACAAAAGCTGTGGTGTATGTTAGCAGTGAACCCAACGCAAAAAGAAACATCAAAACTGTTCAACTAATTAATATTTTTTAAACGATAAGCCTTATCATCATTGCCACATTCTTCTACACTTTCACATTTTTTTCTGACCTACAACTAACTCATGTTTTCCCTCATTCTTCTATTTGTCTTCTGCTGCCAGGACTTTAACACCACGATGGGTGAACTTTAGCATCCGTAAACAGTTTTGGCATACAGTCGCAGTGCACACAACACCTGTTATGAAATACAACCTATCAAATATTGCATCAACGCAAACTTTCGCTGTTACAATGTAGCCCATATTGACATTATCATGGTGACTGCAATTTGATATACTGTTGCAAATTGCAGCTCAAAATAATGATATATCGCAAAAGAGAATCTGCTGCTGATGTTACTGAAAGCCTGCTAAATGAAGAGCCTATTGGTGAAGCAGGTAACCGAGATCTGGCCACTCAGAGATCTGGCCACTCAGAGATCTGGCCACTCTGGATGGATTTTAATGCCAGGTGTAAAAAGTCCGACTCAATCAGTCTATTTTTCAGTGATGTCTCTGCAAGTCTATTATTTTACACAGTTACTTGACGTTGGCTTTCTGTCAGGGAACACCCCTTCCCTTCTTTAATATGATTGGTTCCCTTGTTCCTCCTCTGACCATTTTGCATATTTATGCACATTTATAATAGGTAGAAAGATCCGAGTTCATTTTCCCACCTGAGAGCAAGCTTTTCAGACACCCCAAAACCCTACCTTCAGTGTTAAATGTTGAACCTTCTTCATTCAGGCCTCTTGTGTTTTCTTACTTAGCCTAACTAGGTCACTGGTACCAATCTGTCTTGCTTTTTGTTGCATTTGAAACTGAGCTGCAGATCGTGTGAAACTCTAAACTTGCATCAGGGTTTTTAATCGAAACAAGAAGTCAGAGGCCTGGCGTCAGCAGCTTTAGCACTTCCTCTTCTGAACACAAACACACCAACTAGCATTCAGCCATTTCTGATGTAAAAGTTTAGCTGGAAGTTAAAAGTCTTTCTCTGCATCATAAGAGGAATCAGAATATATCAGCTTAATGTAAATGATGCCGGCTAAAGCGGCGTATCTGTTCCGATCGGGTTTGGCAGAGGAAGTTTTCTCTCTGACTCATCAGCTTGATCAAAACAAAGTGTGAAAAATGAATCTATCTCAGACAGGGTAAAAGGCAACAGTTAGGCAACACCGTGACATGTTCCCCCTTCCCTGTGACTGGCCACTACGGCCAAAAACTAACATTTCTACTAAGCTCATGATATTCCTGCAGTGGTTCAACTACAGTCCCAACGCATGTATGACAAGCAAAATAAAAATAAAACAGGAAATGATGCAGATAAGCATGTTTTTAAACCTACATTTCTAACTAATAATATTTGAGTTTGCACATTTTACACTCACCAAGGCCTAGTAGGTTCACAGGGGGCTCTGAAGACTTAGCAGGACTTATTTTGGGAGCTGGCCTGGACTCTTCACTCTGGGAGCAAAATATATTTTAAAGCAAAACTTAAAGGCAGCAAAAGCAGAAAACAACTCAAACGGCTCAGTTTATGTGCTCCAGACTCACCTTGGTGTAAGAAGACACCTTGCTCCCTCTGTCCGGCTCCTTCTCCTTCTTACTATCTTTCGGCTGATGACACAGACAGAAAAAATACTGAACAACTGAAACCACTTTTATCTTCAGCCTTCCTGATAAGACGTGTAAAACAGGCCCAAGACGAACTGTCGCTACGGCAACCATGTGACAACACCCCTGAAGATGCCTCTCTATTTTGTTCTCCAGAGAATTGTGAAGTTTTTATTTTACCTCCTCACTATCCTCCTCACTGTGGGAGGTCAAGGTTTTAGCAGTTTTAAACTTTTAATCATTACTTTACAGATGCGGGCAACTTTTTTGAAGCAACCTCTTACTCTAAAGGTAGGTTCTCTTGTTTTTCTCCATTTTTAGGAGTGACTATGTTGACTTCTGTGTCTATATAGTCAAATGTGAAATATCTGGGTGGCATATGTAGTATGCTTCTCATCACACTGCATGTGGTTCTCTTCAGTCTAAAACCCCATAGTGCCAATATTAAAAGCATTTTTGCAGAGAATGAACTTAGCCTCTCATCAGTTGGCAACGGGAGAGAGCCAGTGGTGAAAATGAATGAATAAATTTGTGCTTAAAGGGCTCAACACACAGGAATCAACGTAGACATATGGGCTTGTGACAGAACATTTTCAAGAAAGTTGAAAATGTTCAAACTTTTTGTCTTGATTGTGTCCCATAGCTAGCTAGAAAGGGTATATTAGCAGCTAGCTATCGGGAGTCTCAACCACTGTGAGCCACAGAACATAATGAAGATGTCGCCACACGACTAAAACCTTTGCTTGACAAAAGGCCCACGAGAAAAAAAAAGCTCCATGTGAGATAAAATAGTTGTCCCACAACATTTAAAACGTGTGTAACAAATTTAAGGCCAACATGCATTATTTTAGTGAAGTTAAGACTTCTTAAGCCTTAATTGTAGACATTATTTGTAGACTTTCTAAGGTTGTGCGGACAGTCTGCTCATAAAGTAAAACGTTTAAATGTACATTTGAAAAATTATTCACTTATTTTATATTGGCTTTCTGGCGACCTCATCAAATGTGGGACCAAACAATTTTGTTCAAAACAATTTCTTTAAAACTTCAGAATGAGATTAATCTGCTGAAAATGAAGATAAACATAATCTTAAGGCTTTTTACACATTTTTACCAAAGGTGCCAATGTTTGTGTAGGGAGGGCTTTATATGGATGCTCAATACGTACACTGCTTCTAATGATTGCATTCTTGTTGTAGTATTTCTTCTTCTCGTATTTATCCCTGATGAAGAATTCAACTGCTCTGAGGGAAGCAGTTAAGGAGGAAACTGAGCAACAAAGATGCAGAACACAGACACCATAAGAGAGAGATCATGGGAACGTTGGGCTTCTGTGTCAGCCGACGGCAAAAAGATACTGGTCTGTCTGAGGTCTTCTGAAACTGTCTGGAAGGTTGGCTTCATAAAGCTGCCGGGCCTTGGTGTTACCCATTTCCTGTATGCTCTGGGGGGAAGAAAGAGGGAAATAAAAAGGTGTAAAGTCAGCAATTCAATAAGACTCCAGCAGATAAGCTCAGTGATGTAAAATCAGAGTCATCAGAGGAATGTTAGAAGCAGAGTCTCTGCTGCTCCGCCATGTCTGAAAGTGCAAGCAGCAGTTTTGCATCTAGTTTGTTTGGCAGAGCTTTGTCGATATGGGGCTATATTTTTTTTTTCTCCAACACATCTATATTAAAAAATCTGAAGTTGGGTAGCTTGAAAGTTTCACCAAGTGTTTTCTAGCTGCGTTATGGTTTCGGTTGCAAGATTCAACCACTTTGCATCAAGATTGAAGATGCTCTAGGTTTTGGAAAACAGAAAATAATTGAAAAATAAAATAGAAAAAATACGATCTAGTCAAAATGGTAACATATCTCTAATAACAAATCACAAACTGTTTGTGCAAATCATGCCAATTGTGTCTGAACTAGGCCTGGGTCAGTTAAAACCACATCAAATTTCAAAATCAAAGCTTTGGTGTTCAGCATTTATTTATTGTTTGGAGTCTGCACATCAAAAAAGAAAACAATAATTAAATGTTAAACATTGCATCACTGTATGAATAGACAGCTTGCAGACAAGATAATTAGAAGCAGGACAAACACTGTGAGTTTGTTTCTGAAGTTTTTGTTCCAGCGAAGAGAACGATATACAAGAACAAACCTACTTAGCTGATGCAAAGTGTAAGTAAAATTGAAGTACTTATTTTATTGTTAAGAACCGAGTTGTTTTTCTTTTGAAAATGAATGGAAGCTGAATGCCTTTTTAGTCAAAGTCTGAATATTCCAGTTTTTACAGAACTAACATCGCATCCTCTTGAAACCAATGTAACCTCTTTCATTATTAATACGAATGTTAGAAATCAATACAAAAATATGTGGGACCACTATAAAAAGCCACGTCATATTGAGGATAATCTTTTAATGTTTTATGGCAATGGTATTAAATTCATCACATGTTTCAACAGAAATTAACTGACCATAAATTTCCCCAGCATTTCATGTTATAAATCCTGGTACCATTTAAAGGCTCTTTGAGATGATGCTCCTCCGATGCGTTTGAAAGCCTTGCTAACCTCAGTCAGAGACAGGAAACAGTACCTGGATCTGTTCTGAGGTCCACTGGTCCAGGTTGACGGATTTCACTCTGGATATGTGTACTCCCAGGTTCCTGTGGATGCCTGCACACCGGATGCAGATGAAAACTCCCAGATTCCAGGATGCCCATCTTGGACCTGTTGAGGGCGGAAAACAGTGAAAACGTGAGGCGTTTCCAGAGGAACCACACCAACATGTTCGATCAAGTTGAGCTGCCAGAAGGGAAAGCTTTTAAAAATGTGTCCCAACACGAAAACAAGCCAGGGTTTTTCTAGGGAAGGCGAGTCGGTGTTCATTAGGGAAGCAGCGGGGGAGCTTAGGTAGATTTACAGAAGTTAGCTCGCCTCTTAGCAACTTAGTTTAGCTTAGGAGGAAGAAATGTCAGCTGACCAGTTTGAGCCGTTTAGCTTGGAAGAGCAACACAACGGTAAGGCGGTGCTGCTATTCGTCTTCAGAGAGATTCAAAAGACTACACGTTTTACACAAAACCAATAAAACACCGTGCGGAGTGAACGCCGCACCTTTCGCTTCGCAGTCGGCGCAGTACTTGTTGTCTTCCTCCCTCAGCATTTTGGACAGGATGGCCTGGTGCTGCTCGTTAAGTTTCTGGGCCTTCTCTCTCTCCGAGCGGGTCGTCATGTTCGCTGCTTCGGCGGGGCTTGTTTCGGTGAAGCAATCGCTATTTTAATCAGTCGTCAGTGAAGAGAAGTTTTATGGTGAAATATCATAATCGGAGGTCTGAAAAACCTCCGCCTGGGAAAATGAAGACACCCGGAACCGGAATCTCCTCTCCGCCCACAGGAATCCTAAAGCTGACCAGGCGGACGCATCGGATTGGATGAGCGTTCTGACGTCATCTGACGCAGTGTTTAGAGTGGCATACGTTTTGATTACTACGCTTTAAATTTTTAAGAACGTTTACATGGTTTCTAAATTATTACAGTAAATAACAATTTGTACAAGTTAGCTACTGTCTGTTCCGTTTATTCTTAACACTAAGTTAAACATTTTATACTCCACTATATTTACATCTTTAATAAAAAAAATACAATTTTGCATAGTAATTATAATTACTGAGAATTATCTGAACGTAATAAAACACACACTACGTATTTTTATTTGTAGATCAATTTTACTTTAGTGTTTTAAAATAAATTATCAGCATATTAGTTTTAGATCAATCTTTACGTAAAGCAGTTAACATTAACTCATTTACCTTTATAGGTAACGCTGACAGGAGAGAAAAGGAATCCAAGATGTTATAAGAGTAAAAGCCTTTATAGTTGGTTTTTGAATCAAGCAAGGACTATAATGCATAAAATTCTTATATAAAGCATCAGTATTTAGTGTCATTTGAGGAACACATTTGATTTGCTTTTTTTATCTTGGAAGTATAAGTAAGACTAAAAATGCATCTTGGAAATTACCTTCAGTGTTGTCTTTTAAATGTCTATATACACACATCAATAAAGTAATCAAGCAAGGCACATAAAATGTATTTATTAAAGAAGCAAAAACATTCAGAAACAAATATTAATAAAGTACAGACAAAACGTTTATTAGAATTAGGTGACTGGTAGTTTTAATTAAATTTAACTTTTCCAACTTTTATGCTAAAATAACAAGTGAAGATCCTGTTTTATTTTATTGCTCGATAAAGAGCAATAAAACATCTGCTAAGATCACAAACATTTCAAGAACTTTAAAATATCAGACTTATCAAAACAGCACATGGTGCTAGAAATGCAGAATATCTTATAATTGCAATAAGAACTAAATTAACACAAACAGAAATGAGTTGTTTAACTAATACATATTTACAAAAAGTAACTCTTGTCTTGGCTCTTTAGACGGCTGTCAAAGAACTGCAAGGCTCAAATACACACAAATGAAAGACACTGACTGATGCGGTGTGCTTGAGAAAATTAAAAAAATAAAAATGTGAAAATCAGAAGAAGGTCTCCAGGCGGATCTTGAAGTTGTTTTCCTGGTGTCTTACTGCGATCCCGTACCGAAGCAGCATCTCCACGTACGGTGGCCAGAACGTGTGATCGATCGTAACGTAAGGGTCGTGCGGCATGTTCATGACTTTGTCCATAAGAACCTGCAGGTGTTGTCGACACAGAGAGGTATTTGGGTTTTCTTAGACTGTTCTGGAACAAACACGTCAAGTAAAAACAGGCCATGAACTGAACAAAGAGCTTCATAACGGTTACCGAAAACCTAAAGGTTGCAGCTCAATGAGTGATTTTAACTAAATGTTCATTCTCATTCTTACACTCTTACGGCTAAAGCAAAGACTAAAGACCTGAGAGAAAATAAAACCTTGATAAGCCTTTGTTTCACGTTGTTAATTACTTTAATAGTGATGTAACACAGGAGTGGACTAAAAAAGAAAATTAAGAAAATTGAAGCTTTGTGTTTTCATTGTTTTTGTCTTTAATAAAAGCAGAGCAAAAGTGCAACTAACTAAAGAATTTTACGTATGGCGTATCAAGAAAGTTGCTGAACTGGCAACAACGGGGTGACTATTGTTAACTGTAAATGTGCAGATATGACCTGGTCGGCCAGTTTGTCAGTCAAACCTCTCCCACGGGAGAAAAGAAAAGCACAGTGGTTGATTTTTAGACCTTTGCCGAGGTTGATAACATTGGTGGATAAGATCGGCTTCACGTGAAAATCAGCCAATTACTGATATTCCAAAATTAAGGAAATCGGCACCATTAAATCCGCCGGCCAATAAATCGGTGCACAACTACTTATTTTCATTGTCTGAGCTATTTTTATGACCCCCTGAAACAGCAAACAGCTACAGCTTACATTATCTTGCAAAGTGAAACAACAGGGAAAAAATTTGTATTAAGAAAAAAAAATTAAACATTCACAATATTGATTTTATTTGCGATTAACTCAAATTTTGCTAACAAAAAAGTAGAAAACTATTGAAATATTGACTGTTTTAACATATCAATGTTAAAACAGAACATCACACACCCACCTCAAGAATTTTACTGAGGGAAACCAGGTCCTCACTTATCTCCAGGGGAATGTTCTGAAAATAAAAGCTAAATTTTAAAAAATGGAATATATAAAACAAACACCTTATTATCCCCACTGTGGCAGGTTAACCCACCTTCTTCTTTTTGCTGGCAGCAGACTCGTCCTGAGGGAGAGGGACATGTTTCTCCAGAATGTCTCCCAGCGACTCCATCAGCTGTTCCTGATAAGTCTTCATTTTCTGGATTTTGGCCTTTGTCTCCAGAAGGATGCTGGAGGAACATAAATATAACCAGAGAATCACTGCAGTAATCTATAAATGCTTAATTTCACCAGGCCTTCCTTTACATTTTAAACTTTAACTAAAATTTCACATTGAGAAAGATTAGTGGAGTGATAGAAGGATCCCTATTTAATTTATACTATGAAATAGGGAATACTCCAGGAATGAAACATATCTTTTCCCCCACACCTATCCAGTCCTGGAAAATCCATAAATCAGGTTCCATATACTTTCCAGGCCGCGTGGGAACCTCCAATGCCTCTTTTCATTTGGCGTCACATTGCCATCGCACTCACTTGTGCTCTGAATATTTCTCCTTTTCCACCCGAAGTCGTTCGATATGATCATTGGCAGCTAATAGCACCTGCTTCTTCTCCTCCAGCCATTTCTGCTCTCTGTGAAGAACGAGGCGAAACACAAAGTGCGAAGTCACAGAAAGGTCTCGTCCATTCAGTCCTGGAAAACATTTATGTGCTCTGATGAAGCAGAAAGTAGTGAAGGAAAGCTTTGCCGGGTAACAGAAAGGTCACGCACAGCTCTTTAGTCTCTCTCAGTTTGTCTCTCTTTGCTTCACAACAAGAAACGACCATCTCCAGTTCGGAGCAAAGCTTGAGCATCTGTACAGGGCGACACGTGGGACATGTTTTGAGAAAAGTGGGAGGGAGGGGAATGTTTTTATGATTTCTAAGGAATTTGTGTTTCACATATGGACACACCTCATCTTTTCCTGCATGAAGTAAAATTTCTGCGTTGGCCGCAAGCGCTGTGGAGGAGGTTAAAAGAAAAAATTCAGTCAACAAAAACATTTAAACTCAGTCAAATTTGACATTGTTACCCATTTTATTTTCCTTACATGAGCAATACAAGATGTAGGATAACAATGAGACTGTGGTGTGTGATATTAATATTAACATTCTGTAAATAGTAGAATGATGCAATAGTTTCATGGCAGTGGCAGAACTGAGGACTTACAGCTCGGCTGCATGGACATCCACAGCTTCAGTTCAGCATCTGTAGCCCCCAGTCTGTTTACTGACTGTTATATGTGAAAATACGCAATAAAATAAAAGAAATAAAAAGTCAAGTTAAATAAATAAACCTGAAAGCAACAACATACAACTCAACTGAAGAACCGGGCAAGAATGAACTTGTACCAAATTGTGAATTTACAAGCAAGGTTTTTAAAGTTGCAATTTTAACACAGCTGAAATATTTTTTCCATTATACCAACCCTTTGCTGCATTGGAGTCGAAACTATTATTCAGATTAATCACTGTCAGCTAATTTAGTAATCGATTGGACTCAAATCTTTTTAAAGAACATATTCATATCAGTAACTGAGCCACAATTGTGTAAAAGAAAAATATACATTTTGCATTTAAGGTTAAAAAAATCTTCTTCGTCTGTAAATATGTCCTAATGAGAACAAGTGACATAGTTTTATCTTCACCTGATTTACCTTTTGCTATTCAATCTGTAATAAGGTAATACAAAAATCAAGTCAAGTCAAGCAGGAAGTGCTGAGCTCTTCACCTGTTGATGGCAGAAGTATTTATTTAGATGCAAGCTTTGCTACTGAGGATCTTCAATCCTACAGTAAAGAAATGCTATGTTGCTGCCTTTTAGGCTATTTTTGTTTTGTTTTGTTTTTTAAGAAATTGACATTTGCATCTTTTAATGCATTTCTAATATTGTATATTTCTGTACATTATGAATAATGTACAGAAATTTTATCTGACTAATTACCAGAACATCTAGTAGAATGAACATTTGTTGGACCAAAGACTGATCTGAAATATGCAGGACAGTGAGTGCCAAGGACCAGCTGTAGGCACCACAATAAATCATTCAATCACACTAACAGATACAGCGGCAAAGCACAAAATAGGTGACAAACTAAAAATAGTCTTTGCATTAACAAGTTCTGGTACAGAAAGGGAAAAGTCGTCATCTGAGAACTGGAAGTTTGTGACCTTCATTCCAGGTTTTCCCTCTAAAACAAGCTAAAGAGAGATCTGCTGCACAGAAGCAAGACTACAATCCTCAGTTTGCACACATTACATGCAAAAAAGAGAGTGGAGTTATGCTTTTGCTTGTGTGTAAAACGAGTAAGTGTGTAACTATGTTAATTTATTTAAAGAACTATTTATTGAGTGAAATCTGGAATCCCTTTGCATGGCTTGCAGTGTGGTTAAAAATAAATAAATAAATAAATAAATAAGCAAAGGGAAGTGTCAATCCTTCAAAATGCAAAGCAGTCTTATTGTACCATCCAGTTAACAACCTAATTATTTGACTGAACTGAGTCAAAGCAGCAAATGACCTCAGAAATGTACAGAAATCTCTCATTTCCTTAGAAATACAAGGATGAATGCAGAAGATGGAAACCTTTAACCATCTGACCTGTTCCTGGCGATTCTCACAGATGTCTGGTTCACACAGTATGATTTCATTCTGCAGCTGCAGACAAACACGACATCAATATTTACTATTTGTTTGTTTGCTCTGAAGTTGCATGGAGCGGAAAAGACGGTTTACCTTCTCCAGTTGAGCAAACTGCTCCTCACATTGCTGCACCAGCTCGGACTCGGCGGCCTCAGAGAGCCGACCAGCAGCTGCTCCGTCTGCCCGGACCTCACCCTGCAGGAGGACGCAACACAGGCCGAAACGTGACAACCATACATCCGCGTCAATACACAAAAAACCGCAAGCGAAAAGCTAACAGTGCGCGCGCAAAGTCACGTTACGGTATAAATCGAGAAAAGTTGACTGAAGAGCGGCGTCAGTTAGCAGGGACCGAAGTTCTTTGTTATAAACATAAAATATTAAAAATACAGAAGTAAACAGAAACACGAAATTCAATAAGGTGAAACTCACGGGGTTACGTCTTACCATGTTCAGTAAATCCAAACTTTTTTTTTTCTAAACATACAACGTCCGTGTTCGTTTCAAAATGCCGCCCACAGTGGTGGCGTCATGACGTCAGCGACGTAGAGAGCGTTGCGTAAAACTGCGTAGGTCAAGTAGATACAATGTAAACAAAGTCCATCCGAAAACGTCTTCTAGAGACAGCTTAAAGTCAGTGACCCAGACTGGTAAAACAGATTTCCAGGAAATTGCAGATTTCAGTGGCAAGTAATAGAGAAAAAGAAGAAGAAGTCATTTCTCCATATAACCATAAAGAAATTTTAATTGAAATCAGAGCCGCCCCAAAGTTTTTTCCTCTTTGCATTGGAGATTCCACCTTAAGGGACCAGATTTGATTATGTGTCACAAACAACCACCGACAAAAGCTACTCCTCACTGATAGTAGAAATCAGATATTTTAATGAACTTTATAAAAGGTATTCCCCCCAAACTGTTTGCCATCAAATCTATCTTTTCTTGTTTTAAATTAATTAGGATTACCTAAAATACTTCCATTGACGTAATACCAGAATTAGAAACGACTGTTTTGAAGGATTCTTGACAGGTGTTGGGTGTATTACTCAAAATCCAAATTTGTTGAGCATTATATCATGGCATGGTGTTATTCTCTCATCAGAAACATACCCAGAGTTTTGCTTTGACTCAGAAATGCATGTTTGAGAAATTTTGGGACCTTATGTTAGAGGTTTAAGGTCAACCCCAGCAGAGCACACCTCTTCCCTGTTGTCTCTTGGCATGCAGCTCCTTCAAACTAGCGGCAGCAGTTACACATTTTGTTAAAGTAACTTGTATAATATAATGTAACTACATTCAGTTGTTTTATATGACAAGCGGTAACGTTATTTTAAAATCCCAGTTTTATTGTATGTTAAATCTTGCAGCCTGTATGTTAGCCAGAATGTGGTGTCTTAAAAATTTGAACACGTTAAAACCTCATATAACTATAACCTTGCCTTCATTTAAAGGATTGATCCGTTTGACTTTAATAAAGAAATCCTTCCGCTGTCTCACACCGCGGGGACTGCAATCTACCGTTCACCAGCAGATGTCTCTGTTCGTCTCTCTGTCGCAGCTAAATGGAGTCAAATATGATCTTTTCTACATTTTGAATTGAATTTTGTCTGAATCATTTTTGTGACAGGTTTTGTTTTTATCTGATTTCATAGAGCTCAGAATAAAATGGCATGTTTCATTTATGATTAGTAATTTAATTATTCCTCATATATTTTTCTGTTGTATTTTCCCCCTAAATGTTCACGTTCAGATTGTCATTATTATTATTATTATTATTATTATTATTATTATTATTATTATTATTATTATTATTATTATTATTATTATTATTATTACTGCAGTGATGTACAGAATTTATAACACAATAATAAGCTTACCACTCCTTATGCGATAGAAAAGAGTAGAGGACCGTTTTCGTCATCATCCATCAGAACTAGTGCCTGAATAACACTGAATTTTAGCCATCCATTTTTTTATTATGGAAAAAAACATGTAGTATTTCTGTTGGTGTGTTATTTATCACCTAAAAAACCTCGACCTCATGCTTACACGCAAGCTATTCCTCTCCTGGATGCTAGAGTTCAGCACCCAGAGAGCAGTTCCGCAGCACACATCTTTATGAGGATGTATTATCCGTTCTTCATGTTTCTCCGGCTTCCGCCCCAGAAATCACACAGCCTTGATTATTTGAATGATCAACTAGAATTTGATTAATATGCAAATTTCAGAAGGAACCGTTCCATTTGAGCCCTCAGCGCAGCCTAATTAATCAACAGTTAAAGGAAATTAATACATACATCAATTCTGTCAGGAACATGCTTAGTTCAATCGCCCGTAAAATTGAAGTTTGAAGTATTAACTGGCTCCACAGGAAGGCCATGATTAAAACTCTACATTTTTTGGCTCCATTTAGAAATATGGAGTGCTGCACGGTAGTTCCAAGCAGGAGGAAAACCCTTAAGGTTAGGATGTCGAATAATAATAATAATAATAATAATAATAATAATAATAATAATAATAATAATAATAATAATAATAATAATAATAATAATTTTTTGTTCACACAGTCCTTTTGAGCACCGTGAAAAGTACCAGACGATCAATCAAATTGTACTTTACACTTTCACCTGACACCGCTTTCCACAAGGTGCAGAGAGAGAGCAGGGGGAGAGTATGAAAAGGGGAGGGAACAAGATGAAAAGAGAGAGGCCAGTACTATTGTTTCAGTAGGGACTCATGCATCAAACTTCAATTTTCCGGCCGATTGAAGTAGTGATTTTTTCCCCTCTATCTCGAAGTGAAATACTGAAATACACTTAAGACCTCCAGATTAATTACCACGAAGTGGTCCCTCAGACTGTAGTATTACTTATCGCCGGGCCCGCCTGACAACCACTCATAAAATAAGCAAGTGAAATCCATAAACTCTTAGCCTCCCTTTAAAAATATGCTGGATCCAGAATATATATATATATATATACATACCACTGCTTATGCGATATATATATATATATATATATATTTATATATATATATATATATATATATATATATATATATATATAAAATCATCCACGTTACAACAAAAATATTATTAAATATTATTAAATTACAATGTTATATAAAATTGTGTTAACATAAAAATGTTTCATATTGCAGGTCTAATTTGCCTAACCGAGCTTGTATAAAGTGTCTGCTGGCCCGTAAAGCTTTCGGCCGGGTTGTTTGAAGTCCTTTGAATTAAATGAGAAAAAGGCAAACACTATAAAACAAGTCACAAGAAGACAGCTCAACTTATCCCTTCTTCTAACAAAGAGGGTTAAACGGGAGGCCGGTCTTTTGAGTTTCCCTCTCGGACAGCCTCTTTCTCACATCGCCATGTTTTCAGCTTCATTAAACTCCTTAAAGACAAAAGAAATAAAGAGCCAAGATGAGAAGAAAACAAACAAAAGGACTCCCTAACCAGACTCTGGCAGAAATGTCACAGGCCCAAACTCTTTATGGCTTCCCTATTTAACACACACACACACACACCCACACACACGCACACACACACGAAGAAAAACACCCTTTCCCAACTAAATCCATTTTTTTGTTTAGAAAACGCTCTTGGACAGAAGTCAAACATATTATTCCAGGGCTAAAAAGCGGATAAAGACAAGCGACTCACCGAATAAAAAAAAGAAAGAAGGAAAGAAAGAAAGAGGGGAGGCACTTTCATTGTAATTCATTGACTTGTTCAAAACGCCATGCAGGCACAGAAAGGGGCCCAGACATTAATAGCCGCAGATGCCCTCATGAAGGGGGGAGTCTATGTAGGCATTATGGCCTTTGTTCGCAGCCAGTTAAACTGTTTAAAAGGAGGGTTAACTCAATCCATCAAATTGTCTGAAATTGTGAGGAAATTTCAAAAACCATATGGCTTCCAAACGTTTGCGTCCTTTTTGTGCGGTGGGACACACTTGTCTCAGTATTGCTGCCTGCGGGGGTCCGGAGGCCCAGCTCCTTTGTGGCTCGTCCCATCAGGGAACTGCTGCTCATTTGTCCCCACTTTTCATGCTTTGCGCTCAAAATTACGGCCCCGCAGTCCCGCGAAACAAAAAGCCATGGACTATTTTAAAAAAAAAGGGGGCTCAGAGAAACTGGCCCAAAACTTTTTTTTTTTTTTTTTTGCACCAGATTTGTGTTTCTCACATAAATTTTTAGCCCGAATGGGGAAACACGTCTGAGGGTCAAGAAGGCACGATACGCATTTATTGAACGTGAAAAGGAGGGGACGCGGGGATTCCTGGAGCACAAAATGTTTAGAGCAGAAAGAGAAACAAAGGGGACAAAATAGCTCAGAATAACTCCAAACAGGCCCCACATTTAACGAGCTTAGCAACAAAAAAATCACACATACACACACACCCTCGAGAAGTAAAAAAAAAAAAGTAGGAGTCAGAAAAGCAATTTTTATTCCCATCGTAGCCTATATACAATACAGTCTGTGCATTGGTTTTCAGATAATGTCCTGATTTTAGGAAGGCACTTACAGGTGTAGAAAACATAACAAATGTATAGAAGTGTAAATCTATTGTATTCAAACAATAATCTAAAAGCTTGTCGGGGAGTCTGGGGGAGGGAAGGGGGACCATCGCAATAGTATTCGGCTGATTTTTCCGAACATCGCCACCTTATCGGAGCTCAGTGTGAGTCTGTGAAAACGGAGGCAGGGAGGAGGAAGAGCCGGCAGTGACTGAAGGGAGGGAGGGGTTGGCTCTTGGAATAAAACAGTGACAATAATAAAAAAAAAAAAAAAGAAAAGGAAAAAATAAATATATAATGTTTACAAATCAAATCATGCATTTCCATGCAAACATATGGAAAACAGAAGTGGTTTTATTGTGAGTATGGAGGGGCTTATAGGAAAACCAACAGAGCAGATGTGTGTGTGTGTGTGTGTGTGTGTGTGTGCGTGCGTGTGTGTGTGTGTGTGCATGCCCACGCGTGTTCGTTTCAGTAATACTGTAAACAAAATATATATATATGAAGTTATTTTTAGACCATATTGCTCTGATGGAAACAATAACAGTTCGCTAATGAATACATCACTGCATATTTGTAGTTCTGCGCTCATGCTTTACTGCGACTCTGTGCCGATAGAAAAAGTCATTTCGTTTTGGTACATGTCCTCATATAAGCGGTTAAGTTTACAAGTCCTCTCTAATCATCTTGCTCAGTGCGTGTGTGTGTGTGTGTGTGTGTGTGTGTGTGTGTGTCTGTATGCGTGTGTGTGTGAAAGCCATCAGTCATCCACGTCTATCTCCACGTCCTCGTCCTCCGAACACTCCTTGCTCGTTGTGTGGTCCGAGAAGGGAGACAGCGGAGAGCTGCGCAGTTTCTGAGCGAGCTCGAGCTGGTGATCCTGCGCGCCTCCCCGCGCCGGCGACTCGGCGCGCGGGTGGCCCAGCGTGCCGTTGGCGCACTTCTCCAGGTCCGCCAGCTTGGCCAGCTTGTCCAGGGGCACCTGGCCGATGGCCTTGGCCGACTCCACGTCGGCCTTCATCTCCTCCAGGTCCCGCTTTAGTTTGGCCCTGCGGTTCTGGAACCACGTGATGACCTGCGCGTTCGTCAGGCCCAGCTGCTGCGCGATCTGGTCGCGGTCTGCGGGCGAGAGGTACTTCTGGTACAGGAAGCGCTTCTCCAACTCGTAGATCTGGTGGTTGGTGAAGGCCGTCCGGGACTTCCGGCGCTTCTTCGGGGTGCTTCTCTGGCCGAACAGGGTCATCCCGTCCCGGCCTACGGAGGAAAAGGGAGAGGCACGATGAACGAAAAGGTGCTGGATGTTTCGCCACTTCTCCGTTTAGTACATTCAGGGGCGTTCAGACGAAAAGGCGTTCTGGGGCACACGGGGCTGAATAAGCATCCAGACTTGACTTGCTAGTTTGCCATTTCGTATCAATACGTTACCATTTCGTTACTTTCCACAATGTCACACCCCTGTGGCTAAAACCATGGACTATGAGTTCACTTCTCATTTAAGTAATTTTTAAAAAATAAATGATGGAGATTAATTATTATGAAAAAACGTAATTAAATTCAAGTGTCTGAAAATGTTATTGTTCAATTGGTCCAGTTGACTCAGAACGGCCCTTACCACCCTCAAACTAAAATGAGTTTGAACTGACCTACTGATGGTGTGTATCATTCCGCTTTTAGCAGAATATTTAAAATAGTTGCTTACTGATGTGTGTACAAGACGTCCCTTTGCTGGGTTCCTCATAATATGTAAGTACAAAACATCCTGGAACGACTTCGGTACGAAACGACCAAAGCTAAAGAACCGCAAGGCACGAAATGGTGAAGGAGAAATGATATTTGATTAAGCTAACTGAGCTACACGTGGCTTTGTTGGGAATGGGCTCAAACAAATGGACATGTAAGAGTTAGCAACACACATATTCACGCTGAATTGAACTGAGTTTATGCTAATGTTTTAGTAAAACTTTATTCTCCTTCAGAGTTGAAATGGACATTATTGAAAATGTGCCACCTCCAAATTTCCTGCATGTATGTGTAACATTTCTTAAATGTTCTGAATATTCATAATGGTGATTTATTTTTTTAATGGCAGCTTCATTTGCCAATCTGCTATTTGCCTTTATCTGTTTAGATTTCCCTTCCATGCAGCCAGGCTTTCTTGTAATATTTCAAAGTGGCTCTTCAGACACTCTGTTGTTTTAACATTGGCAACTTTTTTTGTTAAAATTTGGTCAGAATATGTTTTAATTGGTCACTGGAGACACATGTTGGGGTGTGTGTGTGTCTCATGACGTGTCCCCTGAGCCCCAGTAAAGTAGACCCATTCTTTCTATTTAAAAAATATATATATTTATTGTTAAATAACAGTAGCACAATGGGGAGAGTTATCCTGCAGCTTTTGCATTTTAAGTTGTCTATAAAATCCTTCACACTGAATCGTAGTGGAGCCTCAGTCCTGTACAAAAACTGTTTTACAGTAAAATCAGTCCATTACAGACTTATTTCAAATTATTATTTGCTGAAAAAAATGTTTTACCTTAACTTTGCTGATCAAGAGTAGCAGCCTGTTTGTTGAGTAAATATCACTTTTACTGAAAGAATAATACCCTAGAAATTTCCCACGATGCACTTTAAATTTACAGGAATGTGGTGTATAAATAGATTATGCCGTACAAAACTGCTGAGACTGCACTGTTTTTTGATTAAAAACACTAAGTCGATACTGCGAAAAAAATGCAGACAAAGCAATAAAATACAGTTAAAATAACAGAAACGTGTCAGCGTTAAATACTATTATTCGGGTACGAAATGGATCCGTCTGCCACAGGACTTTTCGTTCCGAATATGCATTAATGCTTAAATTGGGGACGTTTCGTACCTGCTTAGACAAATGAAGATTTAATGTACTTTTTTTCTGTATTCTACTCGTTGTGCGTTGCGAGGAAAAGGTGGTTACACCTTCCTAATGTTTGTGTTCTAGCAGCAGGAGGTCGCTGAGTTATTCTGGTTCGATCGGGGGTCGTAATGTTTCATATTTCAAGCGAGTCATCCGGCCCAACCGTGGACCAGAACAAAAATAAAATAAAAAATATCTCGAAGTACAAAGTTATCAGAAAGTAATGCAAAAGTGGGAGGGTTTAGTATTTTTATGGATGTATATGATATATAATTTACATGTCGACGTGTTTAAAAAAATGCTTATCTACAAAAATAAAATGCATTACAAGCAGGGAGTATAAAGTGGAATTGCACCTCGTCGAATTGAAAATCAGGGATTTCAGCTGAGGCTTAAAGGTTTCGATTTAGACTGTGCGTAAAAGTGCTCCAAACTCACACAGATAAAGAATATGACATTTAAATAGAAACTTAATTTTCACCTCGAGTACAGGAACGAAAATGATAGTTTTACAGTAACAAAAAATGGGGGAGAAAATGGGGAGAAAATGAAAAAAAAACACGTTCTTTCTCCATCAACGCATAAAATCAAAATACATGAATATTTCTAGTGTATCCCCCCCCCCACACACACACACACTCGTAAAAGCCCACAAAATGCAGCAAAGTTAAAGCATCCGGCATTTACCTTCCGCAGCCTGCAGCACGCTGACTTCCAGCCCTTTGAAGGTCTTGCTGGCCAGCTCCTCCAGCGCGCACAGAGGAGAGGTTTGCGTGAGGAGTGCGCGGCTGGACAGCGGCAGGCTGGACGGACGGTGCTTCTCGGAGGACGAGATGAGGTGAGCCGTGCCGCAGATGGCGTAGCTCCGCTTCACCGACGGCTTGTTGAGGATGTCGTCGATGCTGAAGGGCGTCAGCGGCTTGTTGGAGTTGGCGGGAGGCGGCAAGTGGTCCAGCGGGCTGCGTCGCCTGTTCTCCGCCGCCTCGCATTTGGCCACCTCTTTGGATGTCATCATTGGTTGCAGGAAGAGTTTAGTTGCTTTCAGATTTTATAGGTTGCAAGGGAAGAAGAAAAAAAGAAGAAGAAGAAAAAAAAAAATCCAAAATCGAGGATGAGTGTATGAAACAAACAAGCAAGCAAAAAAAAGTCACATAACACTTTGGAGGTAAAGTAGAAAAAACAAAAAGAAAAAAAAGGAATAAATAAAGGGAAGGGTTATTCCGAAATGGGATGCGCTCAAAGTCTCGATCCGCAGGAATGAGGTGCCTCCCTGAAAATGGCGAAGTCCAAAGAGTCGACGATTACTAACAAGTTATCATTGATTGGTGGCTAATCAATTATCTCCAGTGGCACTTTCGCCCTCTTCCCTTTCACTCTTTGACTATGTTGCAGTCCAGCGCTGGGCTTTTTGCGACTGGGGGGGGGAGAAGGAGGGGAAGAAGGGGGGGGGGGTGTCCCATTAATTAGGACGCATGGTTGGAAGGAGGAGGAGCCCGGCGGAATTATAATGCTCGGTGCTCTTATCATCTTTGGTCTAATTTAGTCGTGTGGTGAGACACCAGAATAGGTATGTGGGGTAAATGAGGGGAAGCAGAGAGAGAGAGAGAGAGAGAGAGAGAGAGAGAGAGAGAGAGAGAGAGAGAGAGAGAGAGAGATGGAGAGATAGGGAAATAGAGTGAAAGAGAGAGAAAGAGGGAGAGGATCACAATCTCTTAGTCAATTTGTGAGTTTTTACGCGTGAAACTCCAGTCCAGCAGCACTTCATAGGCTTCCATTTAAGCGTATATTCGGACAAGTCGATTCGGCTTCGGTTAGAGGCCGCAGCTTATAGACTCAAATTTTTTTTTTTCCACACAGCGCGGATGATCCTTTGTTTTTTGTAAAGGTAATGCAGAGCTGGACCATATATCAGCTCTGATGATGCCTCCTCTGGGGCGGGAGAGAGGCGGCGGCATGCATCCCTCTCAGCGACGCCGAACCCGGGCCATAACTCAGCCAGAAAGGGCTCCTTTTATTTATCATCCCAGAAATATTTCATTTCCTCTCAGAGCACCGGGCCTCCTGCAGCTGTGACGGCGAGGGCTTCGTCCTGACGCGGGACTCGCAAAACGGCGAATATTTGCATATATGGCTGTGCCGCAAAAAACAGCAACAAAAACAACAACTGTATTAAAAGAGAAAAAAAAAACACATTTAATAAGGCAGTTCAGAAGAAACATGTAAGTTTTCCTTTTGTTTTAATTTAAGTTTATTGTTTTTCCTTGCACTAAGAAAATAGTCTATTATTATTATTATTATTATTATTATTATTATTATTATTATTATTATTATTATTATTATTATTATTATT
>CAEGAF010068579.1:0-55681 GCA_903067075.1 Micropoecilia bifurca | reverse complement strand
TGTCAGGTTAATTGGCCTCTCCAAATTGCCCCTAGGTGTGTGTGTGCATGGTTGTTTGTCCTGTGTGTCTCTGTGTTGCCCTGCAACAGACTGGCGACCTGTCCAGGGTGAACCCTGCCTCTCGCCCGGAACACCAGCTGGAGATAGGCACCACCGGCTCACCTGGGGAAGTGTGAATGTGTAATAGAAATCTGATGCAGACCAAAAAAGCAAACTCTGGTGTGCCGACAAGCCTTGGTCTGTTTGGTTGAAGGGATTTCTGATGCGGTTCAAATGCAAATGTGAATACCAGTAGACCAGAGACCGCTCCAAAAGCGAACTGTAGCATAAGGCATTCTGGGTTAATACAACCAAAACAAATGTGTGTGTCTAGCACTAGTGAGGAAAATGGCTTGTGGTCTTCTGAGAAATCCTACAACTACTAAAATCTGACACCACTATTCGTGCTTACATTTTCATCCCATCTAAGCTCATGAAGGAAGGTGCATTAAGTATCTTATGAGGTTTTAATGTCATTTCCCAATGTAGTATTTGGTGCAGCACCACCGCATGCAAAGAGGTTAATAGGTTTCTCAAAGGGTATTGTTCATTTGACACAATGCAGTTTGAAAGAGAACCAAAGCAGCTGAAAATGTAACAAATGTTCCAACTGAACAGGACTGATGGGAAAACATCTTAATATTCAGTTTGATTCTTAACTTGTTGGAAAAAACTGATCATAGAAATAATACATTTTTAACTTTCACCAGCTGAAGCCACAGTTTGAGTTCATCTGATTAAAGATAAGAAAATAAGAAATGTAGCTAAACTGCTAAGCAGTTACTCAAATACCTACCAAAACAATCAGCTTTCGTCATATGGAAGTAACTAACATAATCAATCCTCCAGCAGCACTGTCAGGATTAAGAAGGATGGAGTGAAAATGGTGGGAGTTCTGAGTTTGGAAGTAATGAAAAGAATAAAAAAAAATCACATCATAACAGCAGGTTTTACAGACTGAGGTCACAAAGTTTGAACTCATTGCTATAGAAATGAGCAAAGAAGCTAATCCTATCCGATGTTCAACTCACACTACAAACAATAGAAAGGTAATAACCAATAATCGTAAAAATTATCAAAGAAATGCTATAAAAAAATGAAAACATTAACGGAGGCTTGTGAACTCAGCACTGTGAGATTATGTTTTGATAAATTGGCGTGTTTATATTCCAGAAGCTGTCGGTCTTGTAATGTTTGTGCTTCATTTAAGCGGCACTGCTTGCTGGGCAGAACAGTCTGCCACTATAAAGGTGGAGGAGAGGATGGCAGTGAGGTAAAGCCCAGGTCAGATTAGTTTCCCTGTTAGCAGGCTTTAACAAACAAGGGTAGGGCCCAGCAGAGATCCTGCCTGAGCCTCTGACTCATGAGCCACACTTCCCTGAACCGTAAAGGTGATGAAAGGACCTTTGTCCCCCAGGGTGGTGACAGTCAAAATCACAGTCATATCAGTAACTAAAGAAGGTAAACACAAGCGTCAAGTGCTCCTTGTAAAGGAAACGTGATGTTGGGTAAGTTTAGTGACTCATTCACTGTGGAGTCTGTTTATGATCTCATGACTTGAAAAACACACACACACAACCTTAGATTACACCTTAGATCCTGTGTTTAAGGCTCACAGTTGTTGCTCATCTATCTGTAGGGAGTTTTAATACACCATGCAGGGATCTGGTTTCTCTCAATTAAACTTTCGTTGGAAGATGTACACATTTTGACATGCATAATAAGATTGAACTTACAGGCTTCTGATATTTTCTCACCAATAACTTGCTTTTTATTGCTGTATCTCATTTCATTATTACTAAGAGGAATAAGGCAGGTATGAGAATCAGATATGGATGTCACTAGGTAGAGTTTTCAGTTTCACCACAATACAAAGATCAGATAAAAGCTCATGAGAGGCATCCGGTATATGGAACACTTGATACTCACAGCGTTTTTATGTGTACAGAGGGCAGTTTTAATAGGAGTAATAGTGTTAAGGCACTAATTGGTTTTTAAACATTTTGTGTAGATTTTAGTTTGAATTGATTCTGACTTCAACACTGAGCATCATCCATTAAGATCCTGATCAAATTAAACACAAATTTAATTCCATCAAACATTTATTCTTTCAAACATTTCAATCAGCTAAAGAAGCAGACAAGAATCTCAGGGTTCATCAAAACATAGTGAAGTCCTGGAGAATAGGTTGTGTCCATTTGGAAGAGAACTACAGCTAACATATTCCAATGAAATACATTGTACATGCTAATGTAATATTTGGACAGTTTCATAGAAGCACCCACACTAATGGCATTGCCCTAAGTGCTAAAGGGAACTGAGTGATGGAATCAGGACTGCCTTGTGATAATAAGATAACAAAAACAAAGAGATCTCAGACTTTTTCTTCTTGCACATTTTTCTTAGTTTATCCAGAGTCCTGGATCTCTCTTTATGTCACCCCATAGATTTTCCATAGAATTTTGACTCTGGAAGAAATGTCTTTGTTGATTCACTCATATGCTCCACATCATTATCATGTTTAGTTACAGCAATAACACTTTTTAGTTTATTAAAAGGTTTTATTCAAAATCTGGTGGCATGTCAAATATTTTATGATGCCATGAACATTAACAAAGTTACCAGAAGAGAACCAGGCCTACAGCGTCACAGATCATCCACCCTTCCTAATGATGACTGAGGTCCTTTTCCATATATTCATCCTTTACTTCACACCAACGCACATACTGTAGGAGTGTTTACTGCTTAGAGACTATGCTGAATTATCTGACCTAAACACTCAGTTCTAATTAAACTTTAAGTAGCGTTTGGTGAATTCCACAGGATTACGTTACTGACGGTAGAACAGGAAAGGTTTTTTTTTTTTTGTTCGTTCGTTTCCTGGCATCTTTTGCAAACCTTTCATTGGTACTGGTTGTTGTGGAGGCCTGCTTACTGCAAGACCTCAGTTATTGATGCAGTTCTCTAATAGTTATATTTTTACCTTCCTTACTACCTTGCTCACTTTGCATGAAGGCCACATAAACATGGATCTCCTTCCAGGTTGGTAGATAGTGGCTGAAAGGAATGAGACTCTGTGTCATATTTATACCCTGAGTCAGAGTCACAAAGGTGGCCTCTGTGGCTTTGGGTTGCAGTAGGGTAGGCCTTTACTGGTGTCTATGCTTATGTTTAGAACAATAGTTTAGATTACTCTTCCTTCTTGTAGTTCTTTTTTGTGTTCTGGAAAGGTTGTCATGTTCTGTTGTCCTCCTGAGAGATTTCAGTGGAGAATAATCTGTGGGGAATTTTGAGGATAATGTCAAGTGGGAAAAAGAGCAACATGATGATTTCTTTTGTATATTTTACATGTCTTCTGCAAAGGAAACTGTTTGAATATTTTTTTTATTCACAACTTGGAAGTGTCACATTAGAAAGGATTGGTGGAAACAGCAAAATTTGAAATAAGTTAATAAATTAGGTGGTTTTGGACTTTTACAAAAATTGGTAATACAAGTTAGTGTGATATTTCTTTCCAATGAGAAATTCTGTTATGTTTTTATGGTTCTCTCTCTTTTATGATCATTCTTCGTTTTGTCACCTGAGCTGAAAAAAACTATCATCTTCTGGCGAGTCTGGTTTCATCCCGTAGCATATTTCTCAACATACACATCCTTTGCTTTACTTAACACTTTTGGTCTTATTTTAGTCAGCGTTCATCCTGGGTCTTGTCTTACTGAACTACAATATCTAAAGGAGGCAATATTTTTCACACAAACTAGCTTGTCTGCTGTCCTCAAAACAAATCAGTTTGAGGTCAGATTAACACCTGTAGAAATCTTTGACCCCTAATGTCCTTTCAGGACACCCACAAAGCTTCTCATTCTCCTGTTTCCTGTAGTTTATTCTGGTCCTAAACAGCAACTGCTGCTTCCCCACCGAACATGTAATATGGGTGGTCCCAGCACTCATGGAACCTGTCTGCTAAACAGAATCACTCCCTTATTGCTTTTCATTAGATTCTTTACTTTATGTTTGTCAATTTGTCTTAATGTGATCAAGTCCTATTGAGTTTCCAAAAAACAACAGTTGTGTAAATGTCTTGGTGTGTTGGACACGACAGGTGCTATATCACGCTTGTTCTGCAATGATAAATAGTTCTATGGACTAGCACTTAATGCTACAGTCAGCCATTCACGTACGCTGATGGTGACAAGTTACTGTGGCTAATATGAACTGTGGTTTTTACTTCTAGACACGTTGCATACTGTTGTACGCTTTCTGTAGGTGCCCTACGCTGCCCCCTAAAGTCTAGCAGAGAACGGGCAAGATCGCCTGGCCATTGTTATGCAGTTCCATTCAGTTCTCATCTGCCTTCATTGCTTCATCTTGGATTTCTCCCTTTGAGATTGATTTACTGCACTGGTTTGGAATTGCAGTCTGCCTTAATAGGATTGTAGTTTGGCAATGGCAGCAGAAGAAGTGAATGAAGCCGTTCAGTCTGTGTTGGACACGCTTCCAAATATTGAGCAGTAAAGTTGGAGAAGATGTCGGAGCAAGAGGAATGTTTAAAACATTTGATTGCTGACAAAATGTTGTGACCCTAATCCCCACAAGGTTATTTACAGCGCACACTGTTTCCAGTAACATTAAAGTTAAGTAAAATCAAATCCAATCGTCTCAAACTTAAACAGAGTCCACACCTCCAGGAAGCAATTGCTCTCAACAGACAATTACTCTATTGAGAGCAATTGTCTCTTGACAGCCGCGGGTCCAGACCCTTTGGACAAAGCCAGGCTGCCAGGCTCATCCCCAGTCTGGTAGAAACCAGCCGCTGAGTGGGGGACGAGCTACTCGGAGTACTAGTGCTGCAAAAGTTGTCGGCCTGATTCCACACGTCTATTTGCCCTGTGGAATGTACATGGATCAAACATAATCCAAGCTTCAAGCTGCTGGTTTCTGCTTTACTGTTAGCTTCTGTTGTTCAGTATTCTGTTACTGTATTTCTTCAATACATGTTTGGCCTTTTATTTCTGTTACATTGGACTCTTTAACAAGCAGATCTGCTTTAACTCACTGTCTTCAGTTAAACAGCTTTCTGCATCCAACCTGGACTTTCACAGGAAATTCAAACTTTAGTTTCTATCCAGTCTCTGAAATTAACAAGAATTATAAGTCTCTCCACACCACACAGAAAAAGAAGCATCTCTGCATACAACTCTATCATTTTATTTTCATTTACAATGCAGTATTCATATTTGTTTATGTTTTTCAGGTAAACTTCATTAATTCTCATATGATCTATTATGTCACCGTGTTCTACTCCAATATGATGAGCTCCATGTTGATCAGCTTCATTAGAGAAAGCTCTGCATGACTTCTCAGGGCATGACTCAGGGTGGGAGTTGTAAAGAGATGCAGGAAGGTCTAGAGCTGCCTGCAGCTCTCACTTTGGGACGACAGTTGGTGTGTGTGTGTAGTATGACTGGAATGACTCAGTGCTCGCAGGACACACACACTGAACAAGTGTTTCTGAGCAGCTCAACATTCCCCGGATGCCTCTTTCAGACCCCCCAAAAGAGATTCATCTTCAGCATCATTAAATGTTCAGACACTGCAGACTTTATTTATACGGGATGAGCATCAGCAGTGGTTTTGATTCACCCTGCTGTCATTGCGTCTGGTAACTCGCATTAGGTTTTCGTCCCCCAGTCTGCATTGAATTGCAACCCATTTATTTAGTTCTTTCATAACTTCCATGCTTTCAATTTGCCATGTTTGGCAATTCGGGGCCAATTTCTCATACAAGCATGTGAAAAAAATGCTTCAACAGAGTTTCAGTTATTTGTTGGTACCAGACTAATCCTTTTTGCTGCTTTGATGTTCTCCTCAGTGTTCGCATTAGTTAGCTGAGCATGATGGGTTGTGTAATTGTTCCCTCTGTGGCCTTATTCACCCCAACGTCACTGTGATGCTTTAACACACTAGTGAGCTGAGTTAAGGCAGGGATCCAGCCACCATGGATGGAGACCAGGGTTGTAATAGTGTTGGGTTTTTCATTTTAGTTTAATGTTGTTTTTATTGTGACTTTTCACCCAATTCAGTCAGATTTAATTCATTTTTAAACTGGGTTTGCCAGTTTTTATTAGTTAAATATTGTTTAGTTTTAACTTAGTTTGTATTAGTTATAATAAGAGTTTAAGTGTTTTTATACTTTGTTTAATTTTTAGGTGCATATTTCAAAAATGTCAAGGTATTGTATTGTCATTATGTTTACATCAATTGGGTAATAAATTTCCAAAAGAAAAAAAAAAAAAATTCAACTGTTGGAAAAAAAGCTGTGGTATCCAAACATTTGTTGTGGTCATTTTGTGGACTAGTGTAAGTTCTGACAGGAGGAATATGGAGAGCTGTAATTTTCTATAAATTTCCTGCAGAAGAAAATAAAAATAAACAAAATCTATTTCACGTCAGTTCAAAAGGGTAATAAATAGATTCCTAAACATGAAAATGATCATGTGGAATTTCAGTATGTTTTAGTTTTATAGTTAACTGTAATAACCTTGTGGGGGACAAGGCCAAAAACAGTTAAATGTTTTTAGGGTTGGGGTGTAACTAATGACTCCTCCTCCTCCAAATAGTAAAGTGAATGGTCCTGAGTCAGCCTGGAGGTCAGTGAGGAGGCCCACTGGGATTATGCAGTGTTTCCCTGACCGGGTGGATCCTTATCTGTCTGTGTTGGTCGGGGCTGCAGCCGCATCATGCTGAGGCTGTGGTAGGTATGGGAAGGGAAAAGTTTCCTCATGACACCATCCTGAGCAACAATTCTTTCGTATCTCCCTGGTGAAGGCTTTGAAGTCAGATTTACTCACTGCTAAGCTGGGTCATGGGAGAATCAAGGGTTGTTTGAAGCAGTCATCCCTCAAATGTTCAAGAAAAAAACCAATCTTGTCATGTAGATGAATACTGGTCTTTTATCCTGATCCTCCCTTCTAATTGTTTTTATGATCATGTAGGTCACTGCGAAGTGGCGGCTCTTTCACCTTTCTCACCACTGGAGCACAGTGGGATTTCACTTTGGTGAGTATATACTGCTTTGTTTTTTTAAGTTTGCTTCTAGCTCTGCAGGGGAGTAACAGCGAGAAATATAAAGTGAAGAAAGCTGAACAATTTACTCCATATTCATGTTGTTTAAGATTTTCTTGTGACTGCTCATTTCCCAGCTCTGGTGCTTGGCTGAGTGTTTTATGCTATAATTCTTCCAGCAAAGTCTTGGAACAGTAGCACTGCTTATTGTCACAGCAGTTGGAGACGACTTCCTGTAAGCCACTCTCCTCCAAAGCAACATTCAGTTTACATTTTCCTTCAGTTTATTTTTAGTAAAGTTTCCTGTCATCCCAGGAAACCAGAATACACTAAATTGTAAACAGGTGTGATTAAAATGCATAATCATACAACAGATTCATTAACCAGCAGATTCAGAGTCAATATTAGCAGGAAAGTACGTGTAATTTTCTTAGCAACAATAGAGAGGAATAACTTCAATTTAGCAAGAAAAAACTTTTTCTCACTGAAACCACAAACCTCTTTACTTTTATTGGGATTTGATGTGAAATAGATAAAAAATGGGACATCAAACAAAAGATCTTGCAGATAAAAATCTGGAAGTTTTGCACCAATAAATCCTTAATTTTGGGAGTTGAGTCACCTTTCCCTTTTGTTCTGCCATGAGAGAGACCAAACTACCAGGTCACATAGCCAACTTAGCAACTGTTGCTACATTTAGCAACTATTGAGACAAAGAAATCAGTATGAGCAAGTCAGGCTTTTGCAGTCAAAAAACTACAATCGGTGCACCCTGTTGGGCATGGATATTTATTCACCCCCATTTTACTCTAATACCCAACAGTAAAACCATTTGGTTTCAGCGCACCACTGTCCCAGCAGTGTGTCCTTCCACATGAGTAAAAGTGCAGCTGTTTTGTGATGGATGTTTAAAAGAGGGGTAGGTTATAAAGCAGCATCCCAGAGTTCTCTTCAATTCAGCGTCTGAAAATAGATCAAAGGATTCAGTCGAAGTCCAGACTTAAACCCAGTCTGGAACTTGTTGCGTTTCTCTCCATTCTTTCTGACCGACTTGAGCCGATTTACAAACAATCAGCTAAATTGCCTCTAAATGTGCAAAACTTGTAGTGACATGCTGACTGGGAGCTAAGCTTCCGTTTGGAGGTAAAACTGAGACAATGTGTGTGTAAGCTGCTTTCCCATGTGAGAGCATCCAGATCCTGTGGCTGAAAGCCCAAGTTAACAAAGCCACCTTACAGCTAGTACCTGTTACCTTTGTGAAAAGAGCTGTAGGTTTTAGTCTAGCCAGGATTTCTATGTCACATGTGTCGTGTCCATGTAGCTGCTCCAGGATCAGTGACGGCTGCTGTTGCTGTGGCTTGAAGACTCTCTGTTCCTGCAGGCAGAGACCAAGCGGCATGAAAAAAGACTTCACCCCTCCACCAAACGAACACAACAGCCTGCAGAGCTTTGCTGTATTTAAAAAGTGAAAAAAAACCTGATCTGCTTTGGATTTAGAGTCAAGCGAAACAGTGATTAGAAACAGGAAAGCGTAGACGTCGAGCGGCGAGGTTTACAGCTGCTTGAAACACAATCCATCCGTCATCTGCAGCCAGAGGTGGAATAAAAGCAGACTGAGAAAAGGCCTGCAGCTCTTGATCTCATGCCAACCTGCTGCCTTTGATTCACAAACGGTGCACACTTAGGTCATCTCCTAACACCATGTGGAACATCTTAGTTCGCTCTCAGCTCTCCTCCACTTTTTTCTTTCTCTCTTTTTTTTAATAAACCTTCCAAATAGTTGGCAGTGATGAGAATGCTGAAATCACATGCCCCTCTTATCTCCAGCCTAGCATTGAAGTTTAAAGCGGCTCATTCTCTCACACTTGCACAGAAGACAAGCCATGATGAAAATGTGAGTGAGGTTTGCAGCTCAGTGCCAGACTGAAGGAGATCAAACACAGCTGATGTGGTGGAATGTGGAGGTAATTAACAGCGGACAGAATTAGACTCTTGTGTCTTGCTGCAAGTTCAGGCAGGAAGAGGCATCAGCAATGTTCCAGCTGTAACCACGCCGGCCTCTGGTCTTCTGAAGGTTTTCACAGGTTTGCCTTGTATGTATTTACTCTGCTGGAGAAAACATCCCACAACATGACACTACAGGTGTCCATTGTCCCCGCTGTGTTTCGGCAGGAAACAGATCCTCAGACGACTCCAGTATGATGACTATGATCAAGTTTAATGTTGGGAACTTGTTGCCTACAATGTAACAAAGGAAAAAGTTCTCTTCACCAAGTTCAAGTCCAAAACAATTCTCTACAAGGAAAATGGCTCAAGTACAGGGAACTGTTCAGTTTCAGATGTTTATGAGCTTTTCAGCAGTGTGAAAATATTTGCACTTATGATTTAGATTGTTTTACTGTTTCATAATTTTCTAGGGAAATTATGAAAAAGGCATGAAGTTTACATTTCAGCTAGTTGAAGCACTCACTCTAAAACAAATTTCAGTAAGTTTCCTGGCTTGAATCTGCTTCAAATAAGGAACTTTATGTTTGCTAGATTAATTAATTGTTTTTAAGTCGATATTGCCTATATGGATGATTCATGGATAAATTATGGATGATAAGTGATTGATAATTTAAAATGTGATATGATGGAAAACTTGAACTCACCTTCCTTTTATGTTGGCTCACCTGAGAAAAAGGTTTGGGCACATCAGTGCAAGAAGTCTTTCTTGTTTCCCAAAAGCATGCCACACTTTTCATATTTTCATCAAAAATAACAATGCATCATTTTGCTTCTATGTTCCGTCGCATGTGCTGTATACATCACATATCTAGTATGTGACACATCACATACTAGATATGTGATGTGCAAAGGGTTTTGCAGAACAAAACCCTTTTTGCAAAGTACTACATCAGAACCTCAACAAACTCTCTTAAACTTTCTTTCTGATTTGTGAAACATTCCTGTTTCATCAGATTTTGGTTCTTCCAGGTCTGAATGCTCCAAGCTCTGCATGTGTTTTACAGCTGCCATAAACTACAGTTAGAATGATGCCTGCAGCTCCAAACTTCCCCCATTGTGCTTTCAGATGCCCTGCAGAGCAGCCAGACCTGCCAGCTCTTGCCTTTACTCTCATTTACATGTGGCTGAAATGCAGGAGAACAATAACACAACCCTAACCCAGCTTGTTCCTATGATTCTGCTAGTTCAAAGGTCACATGGATTTGCTTCCCTCTTTTAGCCAGTGAATGTTTTTTTTACTTATTTTTTTCCTTCCAACATAATCCAGACCAGTTCTGACTAAGCTGCTTCTCAGATCAGAGCATAGCCTTTCTCTGAACATTAGAACCATCATTTAATGGCATAAAACATTTTAGTTCTTTTGAGCCATAGCGGCTCATGAATCTTTCTTCAGTCTGGGAGATAACAGACACTTCTGACACTTCTGTCATTCCAGCAGATGTGTTTCGATGTCTGCACTCTGACCTACAAATCTGTCAGGGACTCCTGTGTGTNTGTGTGTGTGTGTGTGTGTGTGTGTGTGTGTGTGTGTGTGTGTGTGTGTGTGTGTGTGTGTGTGTGTGAGGAGGAGAGGCGGGCCGTGTTTGTGAAGTGGGTGTTTACATCGGACTGTTCCCTCCGTCTGAACAGGCTGCAGCTCGATCTGGGTTCATGTACAAACCGCTGACATGGAGGTTTCCTGGGGTTGGAGGAACAGGACGGCTCATTTTCTCCATTACCCCTCAGTGTGTTTTCATACACTTATTGCACGTGGGTTGTTTTCGTCTTGTGTTTAAAACTTGAGCTTCAGGCGATATTAAACTTGGAGGAAGGTTTCACACATTTGATGCAAGCAGAGACATGAATTAACTTTAGCTGCCTTCTCAGACAGTCTGTTAAAAGTGCTGCATAACCTTCAACTCAGTAGATTCATAATTAGGTTTTCCCTATCCACTTTTTTTCCCTGAATGAAATACTAATCTAAGTTGGTATTTCTATATCTGAGCTATGAACAGTAAAGGAAGGAGTTCACCAAAATCATCTGTTTCTTTTAGTACACCTCATAAAATTTGTATATCATAGAAAGGTTTTGGTAAAAGGAAGAAGCATTCGTCTCAGGAATTACTTTAGTGGGAAAGTATTTATTTAGATTAGATGTTTTTGTTGTTGAAGTATAAGTTATAAAGTCCCACCCCAGTTTTGATCATGTAATTTCTTTATTCTGCTTCCAGTGTAATAATGAAAGTCCCATATTCATAGTATTCACATATGTTATGTGAATACTGTTCACACATTTATAATTTCTATATCCACATATAGCAGCTGCACTTTGAAGTTTCAAATGTCACACAGTTTGTGAAAATATATTTGGTTAAAAGGCTCCTCGAATACTGATAAGAACATCTGATTTAATATTTTAAAATGATGCCATCAGACTGAGTATAAGATTGTGTAAAAACAGAATGCAAATAAAAAACATCATTTTTTAACATTATCATAAAAACAATAACCAATTAAGGCAGAATAGATTTTTTAAAAATTATTTTTCATTGTAAAACTTCAAACTTTTCTGGAGTGTGTTCAGGCCTTTCTGCTGTCCACTTTCACATTCTGAATGAGGTTTCACATAACTTCACTTTGTAGCAACAACAGTATTGAACAGTGTTGTTGTTGTTGCTACAAACTGGCAGTAGTAACCAGTGACTATGTTTAAACACTGGTCAAGCTGAAAATCTGCTTCTACAACTAATTCCACATCAAACTTGGTGGCCAGGATTGTATTTGTTCAAAATGATTCAAGATGGGAGGTATTTTTATTTGAACAGGATTACCAGGGAGATTTTCTTAAGCCTCAGTGAAAGTGGGCTGTTAGCTTCATACGTAATCGTCAGTTACACATTTGAATTTAACCTCATTGACTTAATACAAGATATTTGCTGTAATCCCCCTGGATTGTTTTTATTGTAGGATTGAAAAGAACTGATTTGTGTAAAAAAAAATATGGATTCTCATTTGAATAAACCTTAGCACCACTATCAAAAGGTAAGACTTTTAGCAAATTGAGATGATGTAAGGGTCCTGTCCAAACTGATAATGACTGTTTTCTGTTGCTGCTGCAGACTAAAGACAGCAGATGCTGTCTGTGCCCTGGTTTCCTCTGCTCAGCTCATCTGGGACTCTGACTGAAACTCTGCTGAGTCAAAGTCACTTAAACACAACCTTTTGTTCACAGCATAACGTGTTCAGAACAAAATGCAGCTTTTATTGTTATGGTAAGCCAGCAGTCAGAAGCAGCAGGAGCTTAAAGGTGTGTGTTTGTGGGGGTGGTGTTAGTTAAAGTTGGTGAGCAAACAACCCTGAGATATTTATGGATGTGGGAAAACAAACAGGGTCACCCACCCTGACCATTATGTATCCATTTTGGTCCTCTTCACCTCACTGGTTATGCAGGCCTTAACCTCCTTTGTGTTCAGGCAGAGGCACTCAGGCCTGGTGGTTAATGGGCAGTAGCAGGACCCCAGGGGGCCCAAGGACCACCAGGGCATCTTAAAGCTTTTACAAGAAGCTACGTCTCTCTTCTCACTTGCTGCCTGTTGACCTTTTCCTGATCCTGATTCTGTTCCTGTTCGTGACAGAACTGGTCCAAGGTTCCAACAGGGAGGCCAGAGGCTGTTCACATGTCTGCTTTTGGTGGCTTCTTTGCCTTCAGACAAGATTCTGTGCTCAGGTTCTAACAAGCCCTGTCTCAGCATCAGAGGGACCAGTGGATCCCAACCAGTGGACCTACATCGTTCATCACCATGTTGAATGTGAAGCTGTATGATCCTGTGATCTTATGCTGAAATTCAGCCTATACTGTTTTCCTTTCAGAAGAGGAAACGTAGACGGAAGGATGATGCCGACACCATCAGCATCTGCAGCTCTGACTTCAAGGTATTTTATCAGACACAATGGAAGAAATGAGAGATATAATACTACTATGGTGATTCTATTAAATTAAACAATTACATGTAAATTCTATTAAATATTATTATGTTGATTAAACTGTTCAACTCTTCACTGGGGGTGGAAGAGCTAACAGGAGTGCAACAAAAACAAAAGGACTGTAGGTCTGGTACGGAATCCCTAAAGGGACATAGAAAGAAAGAATTGCTGAAATTGTCCTCTATTGAAGTTTCACATGTAAAATAAAGGTTTCACAAATCCCACACATGGTTTTAAATATTCTGCTATTAGTTGAGAAGAATCTAGTACAAGTTTGAAGAGTGTTGTAGTTTTTAAGTGGATGAAAGCTACTGAAGGTAGTGGAAAAATTAGGTGGAATTGCCATTTAGCCATTTCTAAAATAAGAAGCTGCAATCGGAAACCAACGTCAGCTTCACGTCTCTCTCTGCATGTGCATAATAGTAAATCATCCTCCATGTCTCTGGTTTAGACTCCACCACCCAAAAAACAAGCTCACAAATGATCAAACATTCCTCAGGATCTTGAGAAACTAAGTCGCGATCCTATAAACTCTGTGCAGTTCCTGCACTGATGATCTTCGTTTCTGACATAGTCCTCAAAAAGTTTTCTATTGTAATGCTAACAGCCCATTGAAGGGAGTAAATCGACACATTTCTATACGGTTTCATTATGTGGAAGCACATATCCTGTTCTGAGGACATTACCCATATGTCACCTTTTGTTTTCATTTGTTGCCAACAACTCTATGTTTTAAAACGATTTATCTGCTTTCAAAACCAGTGAAAATTTTGATTGTGACTTGTTCAGCATTTCCAAGTTTTCTGGCTCTAAAATATATTTAAATACCCACACAGTTCATCAAACTGGGTGGTCCTGGGATCAATAATGTGACAATGGAATTGATCTATGTTGTACTCTGTTTGTTTTACAGAAATGGAAGGATAGGAAAAAAGACACCAGTGACTCCATCAGCATCTGCAGCTTTGACTTTAAGGTACGTCACCAGACTAACTGGCACAACGAGAATACATGAAACCTTTCATGGCACCAAGTCACAATGAATGTCATCTCAAATAATTTTGGAAATTTTAAATACAGAAATGTATAGCCACATTAAATTTAAAATAAGAAAGAATCCACATATGGAAGTCATGCAGAGCATTCATGTGGGAACAGGCATGCCCAGTTTAACTCCAGACTCAACATCCTGAATTCTCAGAGGAAGAAAAATAGTAATCAAAAGAAAGAATAAAGCCATATCTCTGCAGAATATCTCTGTATTTTTTTGTAGCCCAGTTCTGCTGTTATGCACAGCACTCAGACTCACATTCTTAAAGAAAAACATAACTTTCGTTAAAAAGTTCAAAACAATATAAATTCATAAAAACCTCATGGGGACTAAATATTGACACACACTGATTATCTTATCATTGCAGCACTTACCTTCACAAAGTTGTCTTTACTCTGTGTATTTATAGAACATTCAGCAATGATTGACTCACAAGCTGTTGCCTTGACAACATAATAATCTTGTAAAGAAACTAAGAAACACCCAGGAAGTGAACTCATCATTTCTAACACATTTACTGTAATCAATAAAACATCCAGGTAGGATTCTGTAGTCTGGTCTCCCACTTTTAGTTTTAGTTCAGGTTTTAATCATTGCAGCCCTTCATCATGACTTATAAATGCCTAGTTGGGTTTTCTGTCTTATTTAAGCTGCAGTATCTCATCTGCTGAAGCATCTGCTTTTGTTTACTGTGACTAAGCCCGTCACAGGAAGGCATTTACTTTGAAACAATCTGATAAAACTTTATTTTCTTGGTGTAAGCTGACAGGAACAATAACAAAACATGTTTTATATATAACACTATAAACAGTTTGCTGTGGTTTTTCTTTTTTGCTTGTCTGCACCAAAAATGAATCTTGAATAGCTCAAATACTGACACTGACAACAGTCGCATTGTTTTAGGGGTCATTCATGTCGCCGACATTTAAATGGCTGGGTGTAGACATTTGTGGGTGAGATGAATTTGTGTGGGCATTTAATGAGTACGCCTCCTCACATTAGCAAAGACCTGTGACTGACATGTGTGGGAAAATGTCCTAAAGGAACGACTGTAGCTTCAGGCACAGTTCATTTCTCTACCTGTCAGGTAGGAATTCAATCAGGAACCTGAACGGAAGTCTCAAATGTTCTTCAATGAAAAAGGAAGTCCCAGTTTACCATCAACACGTATGAACCCGTCACCCAATCAGCTTTTTAATCTGCCTCCGCCAACATTTGAGAGTCTGTCAGAGACATTTGGCCTGCATATCTGGAACTGGTTTGATTAGCGGCTTACAGTGAGGTCAGGACTCCTTTATTCTCATCAGATTTCTTCATTAGAATTGCTGTCTAATCGAGTCACTTAGGTTCCTCATATTGCTCTGATTCAAACTCGGAGGCCTCTAGTGGAGGAATCTTTTCGGTTGTTAATGTGCCAGATTGTCGTTCTAAATGGTCATGTTAAAGAGTCTAAAATATTCACATATTAATATACATATCAATGACTATTTACAATAAGTGACAACATTTGTGCAACAACAAAGATTATTATAGTGAGTAAAAGTGTGCAAATATCAGCATACAGGTAAACAGTTAGGAGCAGTGATGGTGATAGTCCAACTGGTGGGAGGAAGGATCTATAGTAACGCTCCTTTGTGCACTAA
The DNA here is from genome assembly GCA_903067075.1 of Micropoecilia bifurca. Taxonomy (NCBI): domain Eukaryota; kingdom Metazoa; phylum Chordata; class Actinopteri; order Cyprinodontiformes; family Poeciliidae; genus Micropoecilia; species Micropoecilia bifurca. The sequence goes on along the minus strand of CAEGAF010068579.1, from coordinate 39,913 downwards.
GGATGCAGCAGCAGTGTTGTATAAAGTACTGAAATCTCATAGTCAAGTAAAAGTATGGGTACCTCTCCAAAATATGACTTTGGTAAAAGTCCAAGTCACTGACTGAAATGTTACTTGAGTTAAAGTTTTCTTGTACCATCCAAGTAATGTAATGAAAAGTATAAGTAAAAAGTAAATCAAAGCAAATGCAGTTTGAATGACAAGTTTTATATTTTGGTAAACTTGTCAAATACAGTTAAACTAATGTACACAACCAGGTGCTGGCAAAATTAAACCTGCTAATAGATAAACCTGCAGGCATCATTAGGTGCTTTACCTGCAGCACAAGGTTAAGAACTTAACCTGCTTTACAACTGAACCAGCTTCTTAGTTTCCCCTCCAGGACAGAAAATACAAAGTTTTTGTAAGCCTTCAAGTGGTCAGTGCTGAAAATGAGAAAAATAGTCAGTACAGAAAATGTGGCCAACATGAAGAAAAAAAGCCGTTACAATTAATTACTCTACTTCACAAACTATTGGTGCAACAACTGGTCATTATGTGTAGCATCAGGGATGTGTGGCTGCTGCTTATCGCGAGACTTGCTTTGTGTTTAATGGGAGAAGAGAAACAGGTGTTTCCATAGACATAAGGATAGACGCCTCAAGGATCGCTCTCGCCTGTTGACGCTGACGAGACAATAGGATCTGTTCACCACTCCACTCAGCCTTATGCGTTTAGCAGGCAAAATGACATATCAGTACATTTAATCAATCATAACACGTTTTTTTGTTACTGAGAACTATATTCAAACATCTATCAAAGCTACATTTATAAACAATTGTATTATTTAAGTATGTTTTTAATACCTAGTTCAGCATATTTAAATATGATTAGTGGCTATAACAATATAATAGGAATGGAATATATGTTAGACATATAGCTGACTGATTGGCTGGGTAAGTCACCAGTCTTCCACCCGGGAGACCAGGGTTCGAATCCAGGCTGGGGCTGAAGTTACAACAGTCAATTGAGCTGTCAGTGTGGGTCCTTAGGCAAGACCCTTGGAGCTATATGGCCTACCTCGTACCATGAGAGACAATGATAAGCACGACATGCCGGCTCAGACGTCACCAGGCTACTGGAACAAGACGAAAATGTAACTCAGAGGGGCTTCATGCAAAGACTGGTTACTTCGACATCCCCAGTCAACACTAACTGCTAAGCTCACAAGTAAGATGAATATGTCCATCTTACTTGTGAAATGGTGTCTGTGGAGCCTCACATCAATAATCCATCAATCCGAACAACAATATCCCTCAGTACTGAGGCATCTTCTGTTGTTNCTATGGGTGTTTCCTATTGGTGGTGATGAACAAACCCAGGCAAGTACCGACTTTGTATCAGTCAATCAGTAGGTGGGGTCAAAACATGAGCATTTCTCTCTCTTGTTATTTTGTAACGAGTAACTAAACCACACATTGAAAATGTATCGGAGTAAAAGTACGAAATTAAGTTTGAAAATATAGTGAAGTAAAAGTGAAAGTTATCAAAAAATGTTCATACTCGAGGAAAGTATGAAGTACTCCAAAATATACTTAAGTAAAGTAGTGAAGTATTTTTACTTCGTTACTATACAACACTGTGCAACAGTTTGGCACTGAAGGAGCTCTCCAGTTTGGCAACAGTTCTTCTGAATATTTCAGTTTTAAATGAATGTGTACTACCCAGAAATTCCCGACTGCATTGTTGCTACATTAACCTAACGGCTACAGTAAGTTACATCTTAATAGAAAATGCATCTACATTTTCAGTTACAAGACATTTCTGTTTCTGTTTCAATATCTCACTGGCTGCTACAATTTCTATGGAACTAGCCAGAGTGAGTTAGGTTATTGGAAGACCTAACCACACAAGTCTGGTCCTGTCCTAATCCTTGCCTTTTGCCAGCAATAACAAATCATTCAGAGCAGACGTTTAAATGACGTTGATGTGGGTTTGACAATGTGTTGTTTTGGATTTCCCTTGAAATACTACAGTAAGTGGCAAAGAAACCAAAACTTAATTCAGATTTTAATTCAGAAACTTTCCCGCTGAATGTGAACATTTCTAAAAGACAAGGGTGGAAATGTAAACTGGTTTTGTTCCACAATCTTCCCGTCTAGTTGGTCCACCGGAGTGTTTTGCACCTTTTAGTCTTGTTTACCTGAGCCTTGTTTGGTAGCAACCAGGACTGCTCTGGGTGTGAACACTGACAAAACAGGAGTAATGACTGAGTGCTCTGTAGGTCTGTCTTGTTTCTGCAGGCCAATGTGATGATAAGATCACTTTCTACATCAGCCGTCTCTTTTTCAAGTGACTGCTGCGTGGGTGGACTGGGTTCTAACGCTTCTACAGAAACATGTTTCCTTATCTGAAGATATTTCATTCACACTCTAAGACGGCAATTCCACTCTTGATGGCTACAGCTCAGTCTTGCATTGTCAGGACCTAAAAAGAAACATTTTATTTTAATCTAATGCTGGAAGTGCACAAAAGATTCCACGGTGTCATCAAAAATTACACCAAAATGGATAAGAAGTATTGAACAGTCATTACAGAGTGGAAAATATCAGTCATTCATCTAAGACCAAAATATTTAATAGGGCTCCTACATGTCTTAAACACTCTGGAAAAGTATGGAATTTGCTTTTTAACAATTTCCAGGTCTGGATAAATATACAAAATATAAATAAAACTGGACAAGAAAAAAATCGTCAGCTTTCCAGACTGATCTCCCTCCTCTAATTTCTAAAGGATAAAAATCTAACCATGTTTAATGAATGGGATGGCTTATGTTTTTATTTATATGACTGACCTGCTTTGTCTTTGATTTTCCAAGTAGAAGATTTTAACACTGTACCCATTTGCACTTTATTTTTTATAATTTTGAAATGAGTAGAAATTTAAAAACCAAACAATATTGCTAACATTTCTAACACAAGACAACTTTAAATTCATGTTAATCTGAAAACGTTGGTCTTAAAGTGGATCTATGTAAAAAGCCAAAAACAGAACTAAAACAGCTTATTTAAATTACTTTAAACCTGATCAAAATACATCAGAATAAAGCTGATGTATAGAATACATCAGCTCTTATGTGCAAGTAAGAGAAGCATATCAATTTGAACAAAATTAAATTTATTTAGTCCAAATAGCATTAAAATAGGTGATGTTCTAAAAAGAAAGTTACTCTGGAAAATGTTTAAAAATAAAATATACATCTTGACAACAACTAAATGAAGTTTCCAGTCTTGGAACATTAATGGATATTAATTCTGGTTTAACAGTCTTAACCCTGACCCCAAGTTCAAACAAAGGGATTGAGAGCTCTACAGGCCTCGGCATGTTGAATGTTAAAGTTCCCAACATTAGTTGTGCAGAGACTGGACAGGTCTGGCTTGTTTGGAAGGGTTGGCAGGTAAAAACGTCTTCTCTCTAGTAATAATGCAGCAACACAACTTAGGTTGGTGATGCTGCATCTGAAGAACCACAAGAATAATCAGAATGTACATTATTCCATCATTCTGGTATAATGTCCTGTAGACCAACGAGACCATGGAGGAGAGATAATGTAGGCTTGTTTTTCAGCTGAAAAACTTGGCCAAGGTTATTATAGGTAACTACAACTTACAAATAACAAAAACTGAAATTGATATAACTTTATTGTTAATTGAAACAGATAAAACCGATATTTAATCCAGAGAAACTATAACACAAGAGCTGTGGTTCCAATCAGGCAGGCTAAATGGCGCTGCTTAGAATTTAGCAGCTGATTGGTTTAGTCAGCCGTTGGTTGTTTTGCAATCAGTCATTGGCTCTCACTAAACTGTTCTTACTGTATTTTGTAAAGAGTGCTCTTTTTAATATTTTTATTATTATTATTTTTAATTTGCGATGAATTCCTCTCAATGTTCTGCTGTTACTTGGTCTCATGATGAGGTAATTTTTTTCCTCTGCTTACTCCCTGTTGAACGAGTACAGAATGAGCTACAGTACATCGGTCAACGAGGAAAGAGAAAGTTTTCCGTCGCGTCTCTGAGGAAAAGGCTTCGGCCGCTACATCGAAACCATTGTTTAGTTTAAAAAAGAATGATGTCAGGTACAGCTTCGATGCCGCCGTCAGTTATATGCAAACCCAACAGGGTTGCAGTACGGGTGGAACCGGACCGAAGCGTTCCGTGCCGTTTCGTTCCTTGCACTGCGAAAACGGCTAAAGTGTTATGATAACCCAAGTCCAGGTTTATTATAACCCTGGACTTTGGCATGTTGCAGTCATTCAGTCAGCCATTTATTCTTCTTTATATCAAAGTATCCTCGAGTCAAACACTAACACCATGGCCTAATCTGAGTTATCCCAAATCTACAACAGAATACATGGAAACAATCGGTGTTGCAGTGGCTCAGTCAAAGTTCAGAAATCTGTGTGGGGGAATACTTTTTGACATTAATGTTCTATGTAGACATTACTGCTTATTGTAAAGTTATTGATCATTGACCCAAAACAGTGTTGGAACCCTTTAGTGCAGCTGTAGAGTCCACCTGCAGAGGGCAGCAGCTCCTCCACTGTTGCTCTGTATGGGGCTCGTTGAGCCTGAGCTGGCAGCTTGATACCTGCTCCAGAGCTGTAATTAGGTTGTGTGTGTGCTGATGTGAAGGGGAAGGTGAGCTCAGCAGCCACCAGGCCTCCAGGCCCAGTCTGTCCCTGGCACGCCATGGCTTAGACAGGCGAAAAACCAGCCGCTTGCTGCCTTACTCATTCCCCAACAGTCCTCTGAGATCAGGCAGAGTGTAAATCCTGTGCTGCTTCTGCTCCAGCTGCAGCTGCGTGTGACGGAAAGCACAGGCACGTCTGGCCATGTTGTTTAGTTTTTATAGCGCCTGGGTCAGACGTACAGCTGATTCAGCTCAAGTTCTCCTTGTGGTGAGTAACAGCAGCAGCGCTGTGCAGACACTCTGACAGCCCCGGGTGAATCCTGACTCCTTCTGCAGAGTTTCACTCACTACGACCCACACTGGACCCGATCACTGGGTCCGCAAACTAAAGTAACGCTGTATTGATGCTGATGTGGATCAGACGCAGTGTCCTGTTTGTTTACACCACACTGGTCCTCCATCAAACCCAAACATGGTGTTAACATCTCTACTCCTCCATCAGCATCTGGGTTTTGTCACCACAAACTTGCACATACACCCAAAAAGAAGCTGGTGTTATTTTTCACACCCCCAGGTCGTCTGAACAGGCTTGTGCATTTGTCCTGATTGCAAGAACATTTTCACACGTTGCTAAGCAGCACTCCTCCCCATTAGGCACTCATGGGGTTCAACACCTCTGCTTCTCGACCGCGCAGCAAGTGTTTGGGTGTTTAGTCCTCAGGTGTGGCTGTTCATCTTCATTTAGGTGCACAGTAATAAGAAAAGAGACACTTCTTTGTGTGTTTCACCTGAAACTTTTTAACAAGTCAGTGAATGTGTGCAGAAGTGGCACACATTCCCTCAATACACAGGTTTCAGAGTAAACATGTGGCGTAGTGTGCCACTGTGCCACTGGTATTAATATTATAATCAGCCCTTCCCCCACCATCCCCTCCCCTCAGTGTTGACTATCAGGCTATCAGCTCTGTTTCAGGCAGACTGATTTAATTAACAGCCTCTAACATCTGATAACAATAGTTTGGTGGTTTGTGCTTTGATTTCACTTTAAGTAGAATGACTCATTCACTATTCAACTTTTTAAATGACTACGTTCCAGATGATGTAATTATACTCCATCTAGGGCTTTAACAATGATGCTTATTTGAAGTCTAGTTAAACACATTAGAATGTCTCAACAGCCTCTTAAATGCACATCAGTGATCACAGCTGTGCTGTCAACATGAACAGAACTAATCACACATATATGCCAATTTGGGCATATATATAATATATACACTGTATATGTTACAGTGTATATATTACACTGGTAATAGGTCTGGGCCAGCATGAGGTTGTCATGGTATAATAGGTTTGAGTAAAAGTAATTAGTAAATGTATGTTTCTTGTATGTGAGGCAGTTTGCAGCAACAGGTGGGGGAGGAGCAGAATTGGAGAGACATCTGTGCACTTTAACACTTTCCATTGCAACTATTTATAGAACTTGAAACCATAGGAATGGTATGATGGGACATTTTTAAGAATGCACTTATCTAAAAATTTGGACCAAAGTCAATGTCTGATATTAATGTTGCTGTTATGGCCGATAATAAATATTATATATATTTCACTACCCTTTCAACACACTGAAAAAAACGGTCATATTATGGATCACTTAGATATAAGCGTCAGAGATATCACAGATTTTACCTGTTGCTTATAAAGCTTTTTAAAATCCAGTTTTTGAAAAGACAAAAATCTCCCAATATATTATGGAAGCCAATAGAACAATAATTTATTCCTGTACTGGGGTCACACTAATTCCATATTAGATGTTTATGTAGGTGTTCAGTTTTCTACCATTTCATTGCATTAAATGCTTTTGATAAATTATTTTAGTAAATGAATTTTTAATAATACTAACCAATACAGATTTCTATTTATTTCTGTTTTCTGAAGATTTTAATAAATCAAGGAAAATGTCCAACGGATTGCTTTATAGAAGTAGTAGTTTTAAATGAAGGCATTATATTAACATTTATATATTTGCATTGACATTGATGGAGGTTCTTAATTTTAATCAGTTTGATAAATAGAAAAAAATGTGCTGATCACTGATCTGAGCCTAATGGAAACTTGACTGACTCTTTTGTTTTTCCACCTTCAGATGTATTTGTTTCTAACTAAAAGTTGCAATCTTTGCAGGCTTTACTGCACATTTCATCCCAGTTCCATGAAATAAACCCACATGAACTGCTCTGACCAGGGTCCGAACAGCCGTCCTTGATGATCCCCTATCTGCTTTGCTTACATCAGCTTCAGTTAGCAGTAAGATTTACCTGTGATCTTAAGAATTCTCACTAGTGTTTTGACTTTGTGTGGATGGTTCAACAGACTCTGGGGGCAGCATCTCCTCACGTCCACATACACTGTCTACATGTAGAGCTCAGGCAGCAGCTCCTCCCCTCAGCCTGGACTGCTGTATAAAAGCCCAGCCCTGCTCTGTGTGTCTCAGAGCAAAGTTTAGAGTGTGTAAATGAGAGCAGCTGAGACAGCTGCCTCAGAGGGAAGAATATATGTAGGGAGGAGGTGGATCAATTTATTTAGACTCAACTGTTACTTCCGTTTTTGTGGATTACTTGGAGCTAACTCACCAGGATTTAAAGGATTCTGTGTTTTTGCTGAAAGCTATGGTGGTTTACGATGAGCTGGGTAGCTTGGTGCCTATCAAACGGACTCTGCAAGTGACAGACTGCCAGGACCAAGCCAACAAAGAATCAGAGGTAAGGCAGAAAGTTTCAGAGTACCAATAGTGAGATACTGAGAGTCCTCCTGTAAATGTTTGACTAGGGCTGCTTCTCATGAAGACAGTCCTGAGTGAATCCTCACTCAGGACTGAGGATTCACTCAGTCCTGAGTGTGACTGAGTGAATCAATGGCTGACCCTGGTTTCTTTATCACACTGTACAGGTATATGAGAGGAGACTTTGGCCTGAGTGCCTTCAGAAACTGTGGAGCTCAGAGTTTATCACAGTTTCTGAGTTGTAAACTTTGTGTATTCCAAGTTTTCCCTTGGATCTGGATCCCAGCAGGCGGCTCAGTCTTGGTGAGCTACAGTGAGATCAGGACAGTCAGCAAACTGAAAGCAGCACAAACAATGCAGCAGCAGGGAGGGGGGTGTTTCTGTCTCTACAGTGAAACAGTCATAGTTAGATTTTGACCTTTGACACCTGAAGGCAAAGTGTGTTATCTCTGCTGGAAGCCTTACCCAACGCTGGTGTTTGAAAGCCAGGTGTGCCTTAAGCAGTAAAAGTCGGCCTGTTCCTCCCTCCACATGTGGCCTCATTAACTGTAAATACCTTCAAAAAGAGGAAGCTCCAAAACACATGATGAAGCAAACCCTGTTCTCACATAATTGCTCAATTTAAAACAGTTTTCACTTGCTAAGCCAAACTCTAGCAAAGCTTTCCCATCATCTGTTAGGTAAACTTAGTTGCATCAAAGGGCAAAACAGGAAGGGATATTGATGAAGTTGGAACTTTAAAGACAGTCTGGATCCTCTAAGAAGAGCCTTGGTGGATTTTTTCCTCTGATAGTTTCCACACAAAGTTAAAAAAAAAAAAAACTCCAGAATCCAACCTGACAACCTGAAACTGCACAGTTAGACTAACAGGAATAGCAACTTTTCTCTGTCTCTGGACTGGCAGACAAAGAGCAGGACTAGTGGCCCTTTGTTATTCTGGGGCCTCCTTCCAAAGGACAGGAAGGGCAAAAAGCTCAGCACGCTTTTCCAATATTGACTTTAGAAAGCCACCACTTCTACTTGTGCTGTTGTTTTCATCCCTCTTTGTCTAGATTTAAAATGTGTGTTTTTTTTCTGATATAAAAAGGCTACAAATTAGAGGCCAGCATGTCTGAACTCCAGAGGCCACAAACCACATTTAGAGCAGCCGACACGCTGCATCTCTTTGTTGTCGTTTGCCAGAAGTACTGGAAGTTCTCAGGGGTCTTTGCAGGAACCCCGACCACAGCAGACTGAGTGTCAACCACAGCCAGAGCAGACCGAGCTGATCTGTTCCACAGCTGTCCGCATCACCCGGAGCCTCAATGGCTGCAGTGTTTCCCACATTCGCTGAGCCAAGGCAAAACCCCACTTGGCCTGAGTCAGGAGAAAAATCAGCAAGCAGCTTCAGCACTCAATCAAAAAGAGCACAGCACCATGAGAAGCTCAGAAGACTTGAAATGATTCCTCTACCGGCTCAAATTGTTCCTGCCCTCCTCCGACTCTCTGATTTCCTCAGCCTGTTGTTGTTGTTGGCTCAGAGTCGAGCAGCTTTTTCGCTTCTCGTAGCCTCAGGGCTGGGTGGGGGGGGGAGTGGTCACCCTGCTCAGGTGTAAGACTGCTCTCACGCAAGGCTTGTTGGAGAGCTTGTCTAAACTCGCAGGTGTGTCCTCTGCTGCGCCGGCCTTGCCACTCTGCACTGTGCAAGGCAGGTTGAGGTTTTCTGCCGGTTTGTCTGAGTTTCTCCACACTGAAGATGTAGCTGCTGTCAGAAGTACTGAAAAAACGGGAAGCACGTTTTCATGCATTCATGGCGTTTCTCCAGACCCCCTACCCAGCAGATGAGCAGTCTGAAGGGTCTTTGTACTCAGTGGACTGACTGGCTTGGCCCTCCACTCCTCACATGATGGAGCCAACAGCTGCTGAAGCTCCTTCCTCCCCAGCCTTTGTGTGTCAGCCGCCGCGTCAGGCTGTCTGCATGGCTCCAGATCCTCCTCGCATAGAGGATTTATAACTTGACTTGATCTGCTTTGTCTCTTGTAAATGTGTTTTGAGTTTCCTGCCGAGGTCTCAGTCTGATTGATTGAGTCACTCTGTCTTGCTGCACACTGAATGAAGAAGACCTGCCTTTGTCGTGACCACAGCCAGACTAACCCGCCTTCCTTCACGTGTTTGTTCAGGAACCCAGCACCAAGCGTGTCCGTCCACACGGCAGGGTGACGTCGCTAGCCAGCCTCATCACTCCGGTTAAAAATGCGGCCGTCCGGCGCTTCGGCCAGACCCTCCAGGTGAGCTCTTGTGACATGTGACCCCTCTTGCACGCGAGGCACTTCAAGCAACATCGCTGACGTTTACCCTCTTTTCCTGCTCAGGCCTCTTTCCGGGGTGATGGCAAGTCGTCGGCTTTGCCCCACAAGCCCTGCAGCAAGGCAACGGCCCCCACACCGCCCAAAAGAAGGAACAGCACCTTGTGGTCAGAGACGTTAGACGTCCGCCAGAAAGGAACCTTTTCCACACAGGAGATCAAGCGCCAGGAGGTGAGATTTAGCTCCGAAACACAGAAATACAGTAAAGGGATAAGACTGGGCTAAATGCCTGTACTCAGAAATCCAGACAGGAAGGAATTCTAGCAGAGTACCAGACGAGTCTCACGAGTCTCTGTTGTATTTGTCTGAAAGTACTTAACTCCAGATCTTAGCCATCCAGGCCTCATTTCCTCGTCTCTGTAAACTTGCATAAACCTGACAAGCCAGGAACTCGTGCCCAAGCATCCCGGCTTGTCCTTCATGTGTCAGACATGTTGTTTTCATTAGCTTCCCTCCACTGTTACATGCAGTCTGATGGAACGACTTGCTAACTATCTCCCTCCTCCCTTCAGGCCATATTTGAGCTGTCTCGTGGAGAACACGACCTGATCGAGGACCTCCAGCTTGCACGCAAGGTTTGTTCTTTTTAAATGCTTTCAGGCAGAGGGAGGACATCTAAAAGCAAACATATTAAATCAAACTCTGGCAGGCCATATATGCAGCCGAGCCAGAAGCTATAAAAAAGACAAAAATAGTTCCTCCACTTTTGCCTCGTACCCCTAAAGCTCCTCACAGATCTATTCTTAGCAGCTGCTCCGGTCAGCCTGGCTGGATGTTGAAATCTGACCCGGTTGGCTTTTCTCTGCTCCTGCAGGCGTACCATGACCCAATGCTGAAGCTCTCCATCATGTCTGAGGAGGAGCTCACACACATCTTTGGTAACCTGGACGACTACATCCCCCTGCATGAAGACCTGCTGGCCCGACTCTCCAAAGCCACAGGGTCTGATGGGACCGTGGGCCAAATTGGGCAGATTGTTATCAGCTGGGTAGGTGTCCTCTAAAGCACTGGTCACTGACTGTGTTTTGGATGACGGCCATCAGCTAAAGCATCTCTTCTTCTCCTGCAGCTTCCCAGGCTCAACGCCTACAAAGAGTACTGCAGCAACCAGCTGGCAGCCAAGGCCTTGCTAGACCAGAAGAAGCAGGACCGGCGGGTGCAGGACTTCCTGCAGCGCTGCCTGGAGTCTCCATTCAGCCGAAAGCTGGATTTGTGGAGCTTTCTGGACATCCCACGCTCTCGCCTGGTCAAGTACCCCCTGCTGCTGAAGGAGATCCTCAGGCACACGCCACCTGACCACCCCGACGCCGGACTCCTGGAGGAAGCAGTAAGTACACAACACAGCACTCCTCCAAAAACAGCATCTTCTGTAGAGGCTACCATTATCATAACCACCGCGCTGTTGTGTTTAGATCACAATCATCCAAGGCGTTCTGTCCGACATCAACATGAAGAAGGGCGAGTCCGAGTGTCAGTACTACATCGAGAAGCTGGAGTATCTGGACGACAGGCAGAGAGACCCTCGCATCGAACAGTGCAAGGGCCTGTTGTGTCACGGAGAGCTGCGCAGCAAGAGCGGAACGGTTAGCTACACATCAGCTACACCAACCTCCAGAGAACCCGTCAAACAAACCAGAGCTCTGCTTTCAACACTTTTCTGTTTTGGTATTGATTCCAGAAGCTGCATGTGTTCCTGTTCACTGAGATTCTGGTCCTGACCCGACCCGTCACCAGGAACGAGCGACAGTGTTTCCAAGTGTATCGGCAGCCCATCCCAGTGCAGGACCTGGTGTTGGAGGACCTGCAGGACGGGGATGTCAGGATGGGCGGCTCTTTAAGAGGAGCCTTCAGTAACTCAGAGAAAGGTACGACTGATGCACCGACCGGACCGGACCGGACCGGACTCGGCCGCTTTTCACCTGACCAGTTCTGAATACTGAATCCAATTTCTTTTTGTTGTCCTTCTCTAATTCTATATTCCTGTTTTTCTCTGCAGCTAAGAACATTTTCCGCGTCCGTTCACAAGACCCGAGCCACTCCCAGTCTCACACGCTGCAGGTCAATGACGTCTTCCACAAGCAGCAGTGGCTCAACTGCCTCCGCAGGGCCATCTCGGTCCACAGCCCCAGGGGCGAGTCCTCCACGCCGTGTCCACACATGAGTAACATTCACTCAAAGCGCCGCATGTCCTCCGCCTCCGCCATCATCCACCTGGAGGAGCCGGATGAGAACTGCCCACAGCAGACCTCTCAGTCTGCCCCATGCTCACCGTGCGACAGCTCCACGTCCAGCTCCACGTCCAGCTCCACAACTTCATCACTTTCCTCTCACTCCTCCTCCTCACTGGCCTCGCCGCTGTCGGCGCCGCTCTTCTCTTCACCATCCCTCAAAAGCAAAAAGGACAAGAGGTCACTGGGTTCCTTAGGGAAGAGAAAGGAGACAATGGTGTGAACGGGAGAACGGACTCCTCAGTGGACACTGATGTGTCTTGTATAGAAACAGAACAAAGGCCCATGGGACTTTATTTATGTGTTTGTATTATTCCAGCAGTGTTCTGTGTTACTGTCCTCTTCGGCAGCTATGTACTAGTGCATCCCAAACATGCCAAGTATTGTGGAAAAGGTGCATGACTTGCTTTAAAAGGGAAGCATGGTAAAAACCGAAGCCAGAATTCACACATCGATCTGTGTGAGTCTGTGAAGAACGAGGTTGTAATCCAATCCTGTTTACTATTGATTTGATATTTAAACCATATTTTAGACCTGTTTTGGGGCTAATTGATGTTTTACATTTTTCTATTTTAAAGTGTATATTTGTTTTTGTGGGTATTGTAAAGCTTGGTAAGGATGATGATGCACCACACAAAGCTAAAAATAAATCTGGGGACAGATTTGATGTTGATACATTCCTTAAATCAACAGATCACTGTTGTTCTCACCTGCAGAGGCATTAATTTAAACCCAGAACAGATCTTAGTTTCTCACTAAGAATCATAGCAATAACAATCCAAGGTCTATTCAGATCATATGAGAAGAAATGATGAGTTTTGTTTTCAAACAAAATTTTGAACTGAGCCATGTTGGTTTTTTTATAGCTGACTTTTTAAATGAAACTAATCACTTTTCAGTGGATCATCTTGCATGGAGCTTTAGTTGTGGACTCTGCCTGCAGCATCAAGCATGGAGAACAGTGGGATATGGAAAAGAGATGATGTTGTTGAGATGAAGTGGAATTGTGACGAGAACAGAGATATGTCTGGTAAAGTTTTGTTTTGGACTGAAAGGGATCATTCACTGGCGAAGGTGAACCGTTGGATTTTGGAAGCTTAAAGGAAGTTTGAACAATGGACAAAGTACGTAGGGGAAGGTAAAGGATGGAAGGTTTGTGTAAGTGTGAAAAAGACGTTTTGGTTGTCGAGATGTAAACCAAAGAGGCAAAATGTTTGCCATAAGTTTTTATGTAATTAAAAGAACAATAAAGATTGGAGTAAGATTTGAAAGTGAACTTTGGATTTCATGTCATTTTTATTCATTCCTGCCTCACAACAGTAAAACATATGACCTAAGATTTTATGCTATTTTTCAAAGTGTGGAATCTTTCTCTCTCTCTCATATATATATATATTTTTTTATTTTATTTTTCACACCCAGAACAAAGTAGCTAGTTTGCACTTTTTTTATTTTTTATAAAAGTCCTGCCTGCCACTTTTGCCAGTTTTCCATGTCTAAGCTGAATAATATTTTTTGAAACGCAATTGTTGTTGAAACTTTATAATCGTAGCAACAATGCAATTTTAATCAACAGCAATAAAAACACTTTCTCACCAAAGTAAGCACCCTTCTTGTTTCTGCAAATATTTTAATATATTTTCTTGGGATAACACTGAAGATCTGATACTTTCATCTAAGATGTTTCATCCATCTTGTATAACAGTGTAAAGTTGCTTTCCACTCAAAATAAACCAAGCCATTAATATCTGACAAGAAAAGTGAGAACGGCCCAATTAGCCATTTTGTCTCCTCCTGTATCATGTTAGTCGTTACCATTAAAAGGTTTGAGGTGTGACTGGGGAGCCGGTGTGTTCACTTTGGTGTCATCACTCTCACTCTGTCTTACTGGTCACTGGAAGTTCAACATGGCTCCTGATTGCAAAAACTGAAGTTCTCAACACAACAGTTGTTGCTCTAACTCAAAGTTCCTCAACTCCACTGATCAGAAATCCTGGCCTGCATGTTTTAGGTGTTATTCTTCTGTCACACACCTGACTTGAATAAGTAGGTGATAATCAGGCTTCTGTAGCACCTGATGGAATGCAGAGGAGGTCATGCAGTCACTTTAATCAGATGTTCTGGAACAGAAACGTGGAATATTCTGGACAGTGATCCAGATAAACTCTGCTTTAAAGCCAGGAACATTGGTTCATTGGGACAGGTTCTACTCTACACCCCAAAGGTCCAAGATGATTGTGACCTTTGACATCTGAAGGCAAAGTGTGTTATCTCTACTAGAAGCCTTACCCAGTGCTGGTGTTTGAAAGCCAGGTGTGCCTTTGTGTGAGCAGTTAGTCATCGTCTTCCTTCCTCCACATGTGGTTTCATTAACTGTAAAACACATTATGATGCAAACCCTGTTTTCACATGACTCCTCAGTTTGAGACAGAACAAGATTTGCTCCCTTTCAGTTCAGCATTACACAGTAGAGTCAGAAGATGATTGTGATGAGCTGCGGCCGGCGCCAACTACAGGGTGAAACCAGTGGTGATGAGGATGATGATGGCCTTCAGAAGCAACACGAGTGTGAATCTATTAATATTCCTGTTTGATATTTTTCCCAGGAGATTTGTGACCAATAAAAAGGTTTTCTGCTGCTGTCGCCTCAGTTCTGTAACATGCCAGATCAGCTGGCATGCAAACTGACCGCTGGACAGTCAGTAGACACTTGAGTGCCGACATAGGGGAGGATTTTACCATTTATGTCTAATTGAATCAGATAATCTATTCTAATTGTTACTGAATGTATTTCAGTAACAATTCTGTACTGCAATAGATTTGGTTCCACAGGCCGTCGTGGTCTGACTTACAGGTTAACGTGGTTGATGATGCAGCAGTTTTATGGATTTCAGAGGAGTTTATAGCTGATTCTTAAAAATCACATCTAGCTCATCACATCGTTACTCTTCATGACCTGCATACAGGAGCTTTACTTTTTGTCAAACCTTATCTGTGGATTTTACTATTCACAGATTTGGCTGTAACTCTACATTATTATGACTTTTTGGACAGAATCCAGGAGCGCCGTTCTTTCCTTGTCACTGATTGGCTGTATCCCCCAGGGCCAATAAGAATGTGTTAGCTTCTGCCATGGTGCTCAAATGGTTTCCACTGTGCGCATTAATGCACATTAAGATATATCTGGTGCTGGAACAATTTAAACTGGCATTCATAAACACATTCAGCCCAGAATGTTTTTGTTGCAACAAACCTTTGTTAACTGCACAATGTATTTTAAAAAAATGTTTGCAAACTGTTCCACCACTTTTATCTGTGCAGCTGAATGTTTTATTAGGGCTTTGATGACATTGCAACTGTTATCTTACGATCTGTTATTGGTTGAAGTTGAAAGTTCAACCAATGTCGCAATAAAAAATAAGAGTTTTTACATTTGTTCTTCATCCAAATCCGAATCTGATGTTTTAAAATGGTCATCCCAGTTTTTTATTACAGGCTACATGCTTTTATGGAAAAATATGCCACTTCTTTCATCAATAAAACAGTAGCATCAGGATTGTTCTCCACCTGGACTCTCAGCAGCCCATCTGCACAGCTGAAAGAGTTGAGCTCAGACCAGTGACAGATTCCCAGCAGCTGAACCTGCTGTCAGAGATCCATCACAATATGTCCTCTGACACTCTGAAATAACTCCCCAAACACACCCTGACAAGCTGCAAACTGTTCTGTTTGCACCATGAGTGATCACAGTAAGCTGGAAGCAGAAACCTCCCGGACTGGTCTGACTCAGTCACTGGTTTCTCACTGTAACACTGTGGAGGCCACATCTTTCGCCGGACGTACTTGATTGTCAAAACAGTGAGCTGGACGGGAGAGTTTCACCACGAGGGTCAAGTCAACATTTTGCTCAGTTTTCAGCTTGAATGGACTCCTGTCTTTTAGAGGCTCTCTTAATAGGAGCCATCTTTTTTGGTTTCCAGAGACAAACGTTCGGAATGTGTTATGTAATAAGAGCTACTTGAAATGACAAACAGAAAAATAACACTCATAGTACTGCAGTGGACTTGACTTGGTTTCTCCACAAACAGCAAAGCTGGACTTACTTCTACCCCAAACACAGCAACTTCACATTGATCAATAATTAATGGAAACAAGCAGCTATAAAAGTTAGCATTTACATTCACAAGCAAAACAGAAAACCAGTCCTAAAGACAATATTGTAAAAATTGTTAATTACCAGAAAATGTTTAATTTGCTCATTTAAAAGTGTAGAATTCATACAAATGTCACCTTGAGGGACTTTACCAAAATCAAACAGCCACTTCAGTTCAATCGCATACCTTCTATGATCCCAGCTATTAAACATTTCATTGCTCTTTAACTTTAACTTTTTAAAATAGTTAGAAAATTTCAGTCTCAGCTGATTTCATCAAGTCATTGACTTGCAACATTCACTCCTCCTGAACAAAGAGACACATTATCGCTCGCGCTGTCCTTGACTTTACAGCAATGCCTCATAAGGAGCATGCATGGGGTCAGTGGGGAGGAACCCCCCCCCCCCTCACGGTAGCACTGGACAGCCACATTTCCCATATTCTCAAATCCAAAATTTGACAGGTATAACAAGCAGCAGTCTGCTACCAACACCTGGAGGTTTGAGAAGACAGAGGAAAATGCACTAGAAGAAACAAATGCACTGATGTAGGATTATTTTCTAAGTTCATGAAAATAAAAAAGTAAATAGCTCTATAGGAAGAGTGATTATCTCAGCCATTGCCCTCCTCCATTAATGAACAGCTGATCAGAACGCCGGTCCAGAGTAAGCTTCTGAAAGAAAATAACTGAGAAAACATAAAGTTAGCATTTGAAATAAGAGCAAATAATGAAAGTTGGAGAGTAGTAGAAGACGAAAGTGAGAATAATGTTTAGTTTGTCCTCCAGGAGCCTTTAGCAGCAGAACTACAGGTTAACCCAGGCCTTTAATCTGTTCTCTTTTTATAAATAAGGAAACTGTTTGCTGCAGTGGATAGAGCATCAATGTTCAGTTAATGTGTTGGTTTCACTTGACCTACATTAAAGTGGAATCAGTTCTCCCCATAACAATATAATACATTCCATTAAATTAAAGTGTTGTTTTGCCCATTGCTGAATGAGAGGAATAGAGTGTTCCTGCCTTGTCACGGATCTTTTAATGGCTGGTTTACTGAAGGTCAGACTAAACCCCAGTACATTTATGGACCTGTCTGTCCACAAACAGCTTCACCTGCAACCAATTTGTAACAAATTGATCTGACACTTTCAAAGAAGAAAGTGTTGTGTGACTGCAGGTGGCAGCAGCAGGTTTAAAGGATCAGAGCGCAGCAGGGCAGCCCAGTGTGATCTGGTGGATCCTGTGGGTAAGAATAATTTATTCCTGCTTTATGCATGATAAAAAGATTAAACCATCTTGCACACACTTGCTCCACATGGAGCAATTGCATATTACTCCACATATTGCTCACAACAGTGAAGACCCCTTATCCCTTCAGGGTCACTTAGACACCATGAGCTTTTTTACTTGGTGTGCAATCTGGCAGGGTGCTTTGAGTTTTTTGTTTTTTCTTCCGGTTTCAGAAATTGACAGTTTGACAGGACACACACACACACACACACACACACACACACACACACACACACACACACACACACACACACACACACACACACACATACTGTCCGACCATGACATCATACGCGTTAAGAGGGTTAAAGGATACTTCTACAGGTACGGAAAGAGTATTTTCAATATTCTCTTTATGTTTGGTTCACCTTACATAGAAACAGCTGTAAAAAGCACAATATACTAGTGCTTTTTTAAATCCCTGCAGGTCATGGGATGAGAGGCAGGGTACAGTCCATCACAGACAACAGGCTAATTTAGAGAGATCCATGGACAGTCATGTTTTTGGCCTGTGGGAGGAAGCCAGAGTACCCAGAAAGAACCTACACATGTACAGGGAGAACATGCAGACAGACCACAATCTGGGGTTCGTACCAAAGGCTTTCCCGCTGCCAAGTATCATCCTGCCTCCATTTTTAAATCTGGACTGAATAATTGTTTGGAGGTAGTGGACATTTTGAAACATGGTGCTATACTTTCTATGCAGGTTGGCTTATGTTTGGGAATGGGCCTTTAGCTGGTTGGGTATGGAGAGGTGAAAGGTCAGGGTTGCCCTCCTGCGTGAACCGGAGCTGGTTGTCAATCAGGACTTAACATCAGGACCGGGCCTGACAGCCAAAGAAGCGCCTGAGGAAGGCCAAGTCAAGACCACAGGTCACAGGGGCTCATGCCCCCCTCCATCAAAGTGTGGACTCCATGTTTATGTCAAAACACTCTCTGTTCTGCTCATCCTGTCACAGCAGGAGGTTCTTCACTCATCACTCACACCATGCTAAAGGAGCTGTCAGCTCAGTGTGTTGTCCCAATGACAAATATCACCACGTGTCTTGGGGTTCATTCTGCTTCAGGTCCCTACTTGACATAGCCTGGATGTCACCTTCTAATGCGATTATAATCAATTGTCATCTCATCATAGCTTCCTTCAAGATGAAGGAGGCTATGATGGGATTACACATCAACACAGGGATTAATGATTGAGTCAAATCTGATCCAATCATTTCAAACTGCATCAGAGTCTCCAGAAAACAACAGTTTCTGAACAGTCGAGGATCCGTACAGATCCTCTCAACAAAGCAAGCGCTTTCTTTGAAATGAACTTTCAGATACTCCAGCTTCTCGATGTAGCACCGACACTCAGACTCGCCCTTCTTCATGTTGATGTCGGACAGAACATTGTGATCTAAACACCCTTAACAAGGACTCATCATAAAAAACCAGGAGAACCATGACAACTCTGGACAAAAGAAGAAAAGGTTCAAGGTACCGTTTCTCTGCCAGAGGAGCTACAAGTGCTGAACTTATGTAACCCAAAGCCTCTTTTACCAATCTAATCACTGCAGTTGTATCGTCGCTGATAAAGTTGATCGTAATCAGATGGTCCGAGTCCTG
Organism: Micropoecilia bifurca; assembly: GCA_903067075.1. Lineage (NCBI taxonomy): Eukaryota > Metazoa > Chordata > Actinopteri > Cyprinodontiformes > Poeciliidae > Micropoecilia > Micropoecilia bifurca. The sequence continues at coordinate 20,842 of CAEGAF010068579.1, read as the reverse complement.
CTATCAGGTCACAGCTGGGGGTTTACGCAGAGGATGTGCTGACTTTTATTACACAGCGTCACTGGCAGATTGTAACAGGTCATTAAACTTTGGCTGCTGAAAAAAATTACCTTCATGACAACATAGGCTCTAAATGCAAAAATGAAAATTGCCTCTGTTTACCATCACAGGCCACAATTATCCACAAAGTCTCAGCTTTTACAGCAGAAGCCCTGGAGAACCTCGTGCTGCAAACTTCACAATGCAAACCATAAAACCGATCTCAGTCGGGGGTTAACAAACTGACCTTTGTGCAAATAGAAACAACCAGTTCTCCAGTTGAAAGTAAATGTGGAACACATGTTTACAGGTGATAAACAATATTCACTCCTGCTGTGACACAGGAAGGCTGAAGCTTAGTTGTTCATTTCCTCATAAGGAGGCCTAAAGCTTTGGATATCTGTTCCACTTGGATGTCAGTAATGCCCAACTTTCCTTCAGCTTTTCATGTTGTGAGCCTGAAGAAGAACGTAATCGCTTTTTATTAGCTGACGCTGGCAATAAGTGAAGTTATATTTTAAGTGTCGTTATAGAGCTTTGGGTCCTTGTTTCGGCTGCAGATCTCCATTTTATATGGACTTTTAATGGTAGATCAAGACAGATTATTACATCACTGACGCAAAAGGGATTTCATATAGTTCAATATTTTTTGCAAATAAAAATCTGAAAATTGTGTCATGTCAATATTTGGTAGAACCACGTTTCACTGCTGTTGTGCAACCCGGGCACAATACCACTGTTAAACATTGCAGCCATATTCAGTTTATATTCAGACTGGTGAAAGGTTTTCTATCTAAGGAAGCCCAGCAGGTTGCATCGGGTTATTGGCTGGGTTTCGTTTACAAATGTGCGAAAATATTTCTCTATATTCTGCAAATGTTGAAAAAACAAAATTTCATAATTGTGATGTTCACATGAAATAAGAAATTAAATCAAAATGACATGATAAAGCTTGTATACATGATAAGACGTGGCAGTAATGGATGTAAATGAGATATACTCATAATTCAGCCATGATGCTAGCTTTCACCATCCATCAGCCAATCAGAGGAGACGTCGGTCTCTTATTCAGGTGTTGGAGTGACAAGCCCCGCCTACTTGGCAGAGGCTAAATGTGCTGTGGAGAAATCATAGATTTTACAGAAGAGTTATGAATTCAACAAGTTGGAATGACACGACACTTTATGAACTATGATGCTGTGAGAGCTGCTGGAGCCGCCTGAACATTGGAAAAAAACATCCTCCTCCTACCACTTCCTGTTGTCTTCTTTGTCGTTTCTGCCAGTAGTATTATCCAGGTGTTGCTCATGTGACTCGTATGAAAGTGTTTCTTTTGCAGCTTTGAGAAACACATGTATTTATTTTTGTCATGAAATGGGAGTTTGAGGTGTTGACGCTGAGACCCAGGTATGGTGAAAATGATGATTTTAATGATGAAGCTTTTCAGTCCACAAACACAGGCAGCCCTGCAGAAAGAAGCACGCAGCTAATACCGGTAGCAACTGCTAATAGGACTGAAACGCGAGCTGGGCTAACCAGGACTTAACAGCTCCACTGGCGCCGACAAACAACTGGCATGCAGTAGACAGCGATTGACAAAGACAGGGACCCGACGAGGAACACAGACAACAGGTGAGACTAAATACACATGGGGTAACCAAGGGAACGAGACACCTGGGAGACAATCAACGGAAGACGCAGAGACAGAGACTCACAGGGAACAGGATCACACACAGAAAACTCAAAAATAAACACAAAACACGGATTGTGACAATTTTATAATTTTATAAAATATGACTGCTTATCCTGGGTTGCATATAGTTTGTGTTAACATATGTAAATGTGCATATAGTTATGTTTTCGCATCTTTTTTATCTGTATGTCATATTTTTAGTTTTTCACCAGAGAAACAATATGACTGTACAATGAAAGTAAAGGAGCTGAACTGAACTGAGTTAAATATGATGGAATGGAAATGACTCCGCTACAAATGCATACAAGTAACTTCGTATTTGTTAATGAAAAACTGATAGATACCACCCTGGGCAAGTGCCCATATAAACCATATCAAAACCCACCACTGACTGGACTGACTGCTTGATCGGATTGAAACAACATATTTTGTGCTTTGAGCTAACGTGTATTTTGAATTGGCTCTATGTAACTAACCTGAACTGAATTTCCTATAGCTTTGACACAAGTTGTCACTCATGGAAGCGCTTAGCAACCAATTAGAGGTTTCAGTTTAGAGCTGCTGGACTCTACATAAACATCAGGCTCACCTATTAGACAACTGAGCTCTACCGAAGCATGATTACATGGTCATACTTCATGTTCTCTGTTGAGGTAACTGATGTCTCAGGAAACTAATATTTGAAGAGGAGTTTGTGCATGTTTTCAGTGACATTAACACATTTTTATTCATGACATCAGGGTCAAAACATTGTTTTGGTAAGAAGCACTTTTCAAATCAGTGTTTACACTACCGCTGGGTTTAATAAGCTTCCCGCACGCTGTGTGTTTTAGGGTTTTTATATTATTTTCATCCAAATCCTCAATCACTCAATTTATTTATCATAAGATCAGCATTTAGACCTCGGGGTTTTAGGTGATGTAACATTTGACTAGCAGATCCAGCCAACTCCACACCAACTTAAATCATTCCAAATGGAACAAAGGAGATTTTCTATGGGAAAAAGAAAAGGTGTGAAACTAATTAATCAAATGAAAAGTTCAAGAACCTTTCATCCTTACAAACCTAACTACCAGAAATCTTATGTCTTTTATATGACATTTCACATTTTTTGAGAATCTGTTTCTTAGACCTGTACTGTATGTCTGAGTGGGGGTGCTGACATAAACTTAAAGATGGTGGATCTTAGGGTTTTTCCCAAGACCACACAGACGCATTTTCAAGGAGGAAATCCGTGAGAGTGACTGTAGCTTCAAGCTCTGGGTTCCTTCATAAAACCAGAAGCTGATTATGGTAATTACAGGAGAGTTTAGGACTGATCCCCTCTGAATGTTTGTCAAAACATGCATGCTGCTGCTGGAAGGTCATGGAAGGGAGATTCAAGCCAGAAGGTGATCCATGTCAGCTGTAATCCTGCCCTGGATGCCATAGGTCACTTTTGTAACACAGGCAACTGCAGGTTCTACCTCCTAAAAAAATTGGTGTCAGCTAATGATTGAACCGTTTGGAGATATGATTGTGCAGAATACCGCAAACTAGAAGGCAACAAGGCTTCTTGCTACGTCACCATCAAGTTTGGCTGCTGTCCTTTTGCCAAAGACAGAAAAAAGTCTGGTGACATCTTAGGGATTATCAACATGGAGTGCACCAATAAAACAGAGATCCATGTTGTTAGCCAAGTTTTTATCCAGAAACAGTCAGAAGCCAAAAACGTTCACTGAATGTCGTGATACCAGCTTATAAAATGAGACTCAGAGAGACAAAGGACAGCACCGTAATTAGCACTTTAGTTCTAGTTGGCCAACATCTTCTTGCATGTTCTGTGCATGTTCTGTGCATGAGTGGATTTTTTCCAGGTACTCTGACTTCCTCCTGCAGTCTAACGTTGCGCATGCTAGGTTAACAGCGTGACTCTAAGTTACCCTGAGCTTTGGGTTTGTGTTGCTCTGTGCTGGATGTTGACCCATTGACTGCTGAATATGAATGAATGTTGTATGCGTTTGGCCTTAGGGCTGCAGGAGGACCCCACTCAGAAAGGACCCCAAACATTATTTTAGTGAGCTGTTTGTTATGTTGCCTTTTAAAATGCCTGAGAGAAACACCAAGCCAACGCAGTGATCACCATTGGGTGGAGTACCTACAATTACCGTAGCACTACTTCAGTATATTTTTCTCTGTAGAAGTCATCCAGAACGTTACTCAAGTAAGGGTAAAAAAATATTCTGTAACAATAGCTTCCCGAGTTCCCTCTGTCCGCTGCCGGTGAGCAGCTTCCCGAGTTCCCTCCGTCTGGCCGTCCTGCCGGTCCTCCAGAGTCTGCTCCGTCTCCTAGTGCTCTGTCCGAGCTTCCTGCCGGCCGGCCCCCCTGCCGGCCTTCCAGGGCCTCCAGCTGGTCCTACGGTCTGAGCGCCTCCTGCTGCGGCGGCGACCGCCTGAACCGCTGCCTTGTCTGTGCTTCCTGCGCCAGCGGCTGAGACCGCAGCACCCGTCTCCACGTCTGTGCTTCCTGCGCCGGCGATTTCGCTCACCGCGGCCCAAGCTCTGCCTCCTGTTCTGTGGGCGGCCCCCGGACTGTTATCCTGTGTTTCTGTTTGGATTAAGTTTTGTTTCCTGGACTCTTGCCCTCCTGCCGTCGCCCCTCCGCACACCCCGTTGGGTTGTTTTGTTTTTGGCTTTTGGACTTTTCTATTGGGCCTCCGGTAGCCGCCCCTTGAGGAGGGGGTACTGTCACAATCCGTGTTTCTGTGTGTGTTTTTTAGTTTCTTCTGTGTGATTCTGTTCCCTGAGTCCCGTCTCTGCGTCTTTCCCATTGATTGTCTCCCAGGTGTGTCTCGTGCCCTTGATTACCCCGTGTGTATTTAGTCTCACCTGTTGTATGTGTTCTTCGTCATGTTGTCTAACGTGTCTTGGTCTGCCGGCACAGTTGAACTGTATAGTCCTGTGCCGGCTTTAGCTCATTGTGTTAGTCCTAGTTTTAAGTCAGTTGCTGCCGGTGCTGAGCCTCTGTGTTTTCCGCTCTGCTGTGCTGCCTGCCTGTATTGGACTGTGAGCTAATCATTAAATTTATCATCACAACCTGGGTCTCTCCGTATCTCCTCACCTACAAACCCTCACCTCATGACAGCATTCTCATTTTTCTTGCAAAAAATGACAGTAAAAAAAAATTGAATACATTTTAATTTCAGTTGAATTTAGCAACAGGGAGCTGCTGTAAATGTTTGTGAACTGAACAGTTTGCATGTATGTGAAGATATTCCAGAGGTTCCACATGGCGTCCATCATAAAGCCAGTCATGGAGGTCTCCCCCCCTCCTTCCCACTCCCACTCCTCGGTCGGTCATAACAGAAGGCTTGTTAGCCTGGACAGCGGAGCAGCAGTAGGAAACCAGCAGAACAATGTTGTTCTATTTGCTCTCCACCCAGACTTCATCTGCATACACTGGCCTTCTCTGTGGAGTTAGATATTAGGACATTTACATTTTAAAGTCAGATTCTAAGAACTGAATAATTAATATCTGGATACAAGCTCTACATTGTAAACATTGTAAGGCTTTTTGATGCAAAATATTTTTTTTACCCCTACCAACCATTTCAGATAGAGATGTCATGACTAAGACGTTCTTGTCTTTAATGCAAATTTGGATATGCAGTCTTTAAAAAACATAAGCACCACCTTCTGCTAATTTATAAAGTATTCTAAAGTCATTAATAATTACATTTAACACGTTTTTTAATTGAAAATCCTTTTAAAAAGTAGCACTTGTCACCTTAAACTACATTGAGAGAACCAACTTCTCCTTATGACTCCTAAGGAGTGTTTTAGGCTTCGTAGTTAGGATTGAATTGATTTTACTTTGCATTTAGAAAACCATATTTATGTATTATCTCATGGTGTTTTGGTTAATGACTTGCCTGTAATATGCCAACTGGTGTCTCTAGAGGTCAGTAAGCAGCAAGTAAAACAATCAATGTGGTTTAAAATCATATAATGTAAAAAGATTATTGCCTCCTCAGATGAATTAATTTCTGATTGAATGAAAATTAGCCAGATTTAGCTTCACTGTTTTACATATCTTGTTGACATGAGACATGTTTTACAGCAATAATTAAAGATACTGATACTGATGTGCCCTGCGACAGACTAGCCACGGTGACCCCGCCTCTCGCCCAGGACGTTAGTTGGAGATCGGCACCAGCAACCCTCCTGACCCCACTAAGGGACAAGGGTGTAAGAACATTTTCCCTTGTCAAGCTCAGTGTGATCTATTCACACTGAGCTCTTGTGCAGCGGCTCTATTTCTCTCCTCTACTACCAGATCAATAGCCCTCAACTTAATAGCTGCATCATATGAACTTCTTTGTGTGGTTTCCATGATGAGGGGGTATGAGTTTGAAAACATTTTTCTGTTGTGCCTGCTGCTAGCATTTGCTTGTTCTAAATGAAAATTAGCACTTTCTTCTTTGCTTTCCAATTTGGCTTCCAATGATTCACTTCCTGCTAAAGAACTGCCCCGTGGCAGTTGAAGAAAAATCCACAGAAATTTGAAATCGAGCAGAAATGGCTTTGAAGTATGATCCAGAAGGTTTTCAATGACAAAACTAAAACCTTGAGCTGCTCTGCTGGATGGATCCTGGCTTTTTGAAACATCAGTTAGTCGACAATGTAATCGTATCATGTCTTGAAAATCAGCTGAAGAAGCACCAGAAAAAGAGAGGAAGTTTTATTACAAGGTTTTTTTCTTGTGTTGGCAAAACCTTGACATGCATTTTCATTAAACGAGGGCCAATAGTGTCATGATCTCAGTTTTTGCTCTGAGTTTTCTTGTTAATTTCCTCCTTTGGTGTTAATTGTTTCTGTTTATTGCTTCAGCTGTTTTTGTTTTTGTGATTATCTATTTAAGTTCACCTGTTTTTCTTTGTTTTCATGGGATCCTCTGTCGTGTTTAGTCGTCTCTGAGCCAGTTAGAGTTGTACTCCCACACATGTTGTGCTCAAAGTCCTTGTTTTCATTAAAGACGCCTCTCTGTGCCGCCGCTGATCCCGGCACCAGGAAGCCTCCACACGCCGCATCTGATTCCAGGAAGCTCTCCTCGAGTCCCAGAGCTCTCAGCCGGCGCATCATTCATCCATACTGTCACAATAATGTGTTTAGGTACCAAAATATATGGTACTGTTTGATTTTATGGCAATAAAATCAATCATCTTGGTAGTACTGAGAGAATTTGGTCGGTACTTATAAAAGTATGGAATTCATTAAAGAAACAATTTAGTTATAGTTTGAAGCAACTGAAATTGATTATTTTTGTAATCCAAAGCTTTTTATTTAAGTAATTATTTCATTTTTGTCATTGTGAAGTTGTATGAAATATTAACTTTAAGGTACAACATAAAATCTTTTTTCTAGGTGTTGTTGTTGAGTTCCTTCATTTCTTGATTCACCTGCAAATATTTTTAGTCTTTTTATCACAGGTGTTTGATTTAAAACAGTTTTTTTATGCATCCTGTTGAGCTGCACAGTTGGTAGCACTGATGCCTAAATATTTGTTGTTAATCTGTTGCTAAGAGATGAGCATGCTTTCTGGTAACAAAGTGCCACAAAGTAAATATCTGATTTTTATCTTATTTTATGCAGAATTTACCAACTGTAAATTTCTTGTGTCTAAGCAGAGAAGCAGTATTTCAAAAGAGCTTATGTTTCATAAACAATAATATTACTTGTTATTAATTTAATGTTAGGAGAAGAGCGTTTTTTTCTGGTAATGAACTATAAACCAGATTTTTACTTTTGTGTTGAATGTCTGTTTTATAATATATTTATCACCAATGACAAAAAAACTAAACAATTCACCAACTGCACAGTTCTTAACATACAAAATGAAGTAAGTCCATGTTACTCAACATGTGACTCTCCAAATGCACTTGAGTACATTGCAGCTTACTTTAACATTGATGCTAATTTTTAGCATCAAGCCCTGGGTTCTAACCGATGGGCACACTTTGGCAGGCCCCATCTAAATTTGTTCAGAAATTTTCCAGTTCCATTTACTCTCCCTAATTTAATTTTCCTACTATGACTTTCAAACTGCATAATCAAAGTTTCATGACTCGCCTGAAACAAGCAGGACATGCATACTGAAACTGAATTCAAAACAGTATCTTTATAATCAGGAACCCCAAAACTAACTGGTTAAAATCCTGTTAGCTTTGGGTTCCTAAGCCTAATGATGAAAACCTACATCATTAGGTTTTCTTTAACCTTTTTTTAACCTTTGTCAGTTGTTGTCATATTTAGGATGGGCTAAATGTAAGCAGGACATAGGTGTGAATGTGGTGGAGAAAAAAACAGGAAGTTACAGACAGAGAACAACCTGTTTGATAGGTGATAGTTGAAACGTTTTCAAGCGATACTGAATGTTGTAGGTCCAGAAACACAACTTCTATCACACATCCTCTCTCTGTATTGGTTGTTTCATTTGAGCTATTTCTTCTAAACCTAAACTGCACCGGACGTGCTAAACTAATAACAGTAACTTCTAATAATGACACAAGGAATCCAAACACTCGTGACCTCATGACCTCTCTAATAATAGCCGTAATATCTCTGCAGATTATGATTGAATTTGTCTTTGCTGAAGCTAAAGCTGGCTGATACTCTCAAGGTCCAAATATTTTTACATAAATTTTTTTTTTTTTCATTCTAAAGTCTGTTTTGGATATGTTTTCTTCAGGTAAACACTGAAAGTTCTTTTTGGAGCATGGGAAAAACACTAGCAGCCTCCTGCATGTCTGAAATACATGTCAGTCTTTAAAGTCAGACGGCTGCTTCTGCTGGCTCTTCTTCAACCAACCTTCTCACATGAAACTGTCTTTCTGTCTGATGGAATTTAGGGCATCTGAGATAGGATAATTAAAGAGGTATTTCACCCTCTTCTTGCACATTATTCAGCATAGCAAAGGGTGCTAAAACTTTAGCTTGAAAACATATTCCCACAATCACAACCTGCAATTTTTAAAGCAAGATAAAAAAAAACACAAAAAGTGGGTAGAAAGAACATCTCAGACTGACAGCATCGATATTCCTAGCATCAATTTCTAATGTTTTAATAAGTGTTTTTTACTTTAACATTGCTTTAATACCACTAATCAGATCTTTTAACACATTTTAGGTTCTTAGTGGTGATTTATAAACAGAAGTATTTTCTCTCAGTGGAGGACTTTTGACCTGGGTAATTTGCTTTATTTTCCTGGTTTTAGTCAGAACTCCAGCAGCAGCATTCTGGATCAGCTGCAGCTGGAGGGTTGATTTTTTTTTTAAAAGTCAGACCTGTGAAGACAGTAATCATTGTAAGTAAAGGTAAACACATGCATGAATTTCTCTAGATCTTGTTGAGACATTAGTCCTCCAATCTGTCTATGAGGTGATAGAAGGCCGAGTTTGTAACTATTTTTATGTGACTTTGAATGTTCAGGTCAGAGTCCATCACCACCACTGACTTAAACATGACTTATAAGATTCCCCTACTGGAGATGCGTGCTGTCCTCCTGCCTAGACCTCCTCAGGGGATGGACGACATTACTCACACCTGGATTAGTCAGGCCTTTACTCCTCGGCTCTTATAACAGACTTGAAAACATCTTTGTGTAAGAAAAAAACAATCCACCTCACAGGAGGAGATCCATGCCAACAAACACACCTCTTGCCTGCAGGGTTCAGGAGAAACAAAACCAGACACTCTGATCCGACGGGTGACACAGTCACGGAACGCACGCAACAATTCACCAAGAAAACACTTATGTAACTTTGAAAGCAAACAATAAGACATGCACCGAATAAAATGCTCCGACAAATGGAGAGGTATCAGCTTTCTCAAAGGCTCTTACACAATGTGACGACAGTGACATGATGCATGTCCCTCGAGTCGCTCACTACAGTCAGACTTCTGTTATTAGAAAATAAATGACTTAATACTTCATCAGAGTTCTTATTTGGCCAAGTCTGGATATTTTATCTTGGTTTGTATCATCATCTGTATTCTTCCTCTGCAGCACATCATTACCAGCCTTTTCATAGTTTTCAAAGCTGGCAGGTATATTTAAAACCTCTGTAGACATGTGTCCCTTAAAAACAGGAAATTAGTCCCACATGGGGATCATAACGGCTCATTATAATTTCCAGTGCTTAAAGTACTACTCTAGTAGGAAGAACACAGATCTCAAGTAAGTGTCTCTGTATCAGTGCACATAATGCAAATGTTTATCAACACTTAAGAATGAAATAGATTTTAGTAACATCAGTCAGCTCAGTGTAAATATGTAAATATCTGCCAGTATTCTCTCAATTTTGGGCTCTCAGAGAAAAATAGATTAATTTTCTACTCACTGATTTTTTCCCCCACAATATATCCACTGAACAATTCAATCAGCTTATGAAACCAGACAAACCTATCGAGGTTGGGTTTATATTATCCAACATTCATTGTTTACACACTTCTGTGAACCATATACATTTTTACTTCTAGGTTTGAGCTTAGCCCACATTTAGTCTTGGAAGTTTCAGCCTGTTTTATCATAGATGCATACAGCCATAAAATGACAAGCGGTAAAAAGTATCACTGATTCATGTCAACATGAGGGCTTCTTTGTGTCTTGAGTGTTGAAATCCAGTCTATTGTTCACTGGCATATTACAGTTGGAAAATTGTCCCATTCATTTTTCAGGTGATCATAGTAGAGAACCAATTTGGCAGTTTTGTTGCAAGATAAAGATGGATGTTTTGTTGTCAAGTTTATTTTTAATGGAACAGAGTATAGGTGACTTTAAGGGACCATCTTGGTTATCTTTGCATAAAGTAGATGTGAGTATAGAAAAACAAGTTGTTGACATGCTGAATGGGTTGGTGTTAGGAGTATCAGTGGTTCACTTGCTCCAGGAAATGTCTGTTTTTTGCTGCATGAGCTGATTACACAGGGTTCCATTAGATTGTTGACTGAGATGATACATTTTGATGATTAATGCATCAAATCAAACTGCTCATAGTGGGGGAAAGTAGCCTGATGGGGTGTAGATGAGGCAGATCTCAGGTAGAATGTAGTGTGATCTGGACACTGATACAATGTTCACCAAAGTTTGTACTTTGAATTGGATTTTTGCTGTTGTTTTCTTTGCAAATGATCTAATCATAAAACGTGGAAACATTTGCTTAAAGTCCAAAAAACCTTTTGTTTCATGATCTTGATTGTGTGTGAAGTGTTTGTGAACTTAACCACCTTAACTGTTTTTATCTGTTGGTCTTTGATGTCGAAGAAAAGCCACTTTTTCTGTCACATTAATGCGTCTGTGATGGGTTTCAACAAATCTCCTTTGTCCACCAACAGACTCACCAAATACTCTTTCTGAGGAGATAAACCCGAGGATGAGATAAGTGCCAGGAGGAAGAAAAAAAAAAGCCGGAGATTAACTTGAGAGGAAGTCAAGGATCCTAAGGTTAACCAGATGGATGCATGTAGAGAAAATATGTAGCTGGTGGGGAAAATAGATGCTCAGTAAACATATGTTTAGCTTGAAAGAGTCTGGGATTTGCTTACTGACTACTTGACGTCAGAATGTAAACACTCTGAAGCCTTTTTCTGAATCTTACCCAGGTAATCAGGTAAAAGAAAATACAGGAAATTAACAGTAAAAGCTTTTTTTAAAAAAATAATTACAGGTAATGACTACCATTGGGCATGACTTCATCTAATGAGCTTTTACTGAACAACAGTACTGCAGGTTTATGAGTTTACCCCCATGGAGACTTAATGACATGACTTCATGCTGCTGTGCAGGTAGACAGGAGGTCATTGTTGTTAGACCAATGCGAAATTTTCCTGAGATTATTTTCATCTGTGTTTCAGCTTCATAACTGCCAAGTAAGCCATATCTTTTCCACGTCGTGTTAATAATGCAGTTGCAAACAACATTTTACTGAACTGAGGCGATGGAAGTTATTCAGCTACTTGTTTGAGTAACGCAGGGATTTTTTATGCCTGTAAACACAGCAGGGAAGCAGTGGAAGCTGCTCTCCTAAACGTCCATGAACTAAACAGTGAAGTTCTGCTCCTATTGGCTCCAGAGGCTTTTATTTGAGAGCAGTCAGACAGAAAGGTGGGTAGTGACAGAGGGGGCAAAGGTCATCAGGCCGGGACTCCAACCTGCAACAGCATCTTTGAGGACTGAGGCCTCCATACATGGGTTGTACTTTACAATAGCGCCACTTTCCATATGTCCACCAGCAGACTGACCACATGATGGGGAGTGTTTATAAATATAAAATTATATATATTGGGATCTATAGACCCATGCATGTTTAATATATTACTACATATGGAAAGGAACTATCATTTGTGTGTTTTGCTATGTATTTCATGAATATGTAATATATTGCATAATAAATATATCATCAGCATATAATTTAGTGTATTTACAACATATACATTTTGAAAAATGTATTATTAATATATATTACAATATATTTACAGTAATAATTTGGTAAATATATTTTATATTATGCTGTAACATATAAATTACATGTAAACACATATAGTGAACTGGTTGGTAGTGACTGCAATACATTTTGAATAGTTATCAGTTTATACAAAGATGTGGCCTGTGGTGATATTGCAATATACTGGACAATATAAATACTTAATCTCATATATGGGAATGTATTAATGTTTAAAATAAGATTTTCCAACATACTGCAATATATTTTTGTTTTGTAAATTGAATCTGTCAGGAAGTACTGGAAATGGTCTTCACTCCTCATACTGACCCCTCAGAGGTCACTACAGCCATGGTCACCATTCTACATTCACATCTGTATGCAGATTGGCAGGAAACTTACTGCTTCATCCAAGAGCACAACATGTGGCAGGAGGAGGATGGAGTCAAACCCACAGCTCTCTGATCCCAAGTTGACTATTTTACTGACTGATCCACAGACCACACCTCGAATTCAAAGAAATATTTCTCATTCTTAATACACTTTTCACATTTTGTCATGTTTCATCCTCAAATTTCAGTGTGTTTTTCTTGTATTTTCTCAGATAGCTATCATATGAAAGCATTTCATTCTGAAGGTCACTGACTCAGCACGTCTCAGATTTCTCATGTATCTGAGTAATGCTGCATGAATTTGTATGTGTGAAACTGGTGCTGCCTTAATTACAGCTGTGAATTCTTTTAGTAAAGACTCAGGTTTTTAAAAAGTGTTTTAATTTATGTTTTGCACAAAGTCCCAGTCATTTTTTTATCTGGAATTTGACTGGGCCATTTTAACACACAAATATGCTTTAATTTAAACTAATACATATGGAGTTCTCCTTTTTTGTTTGGTTTTGTTAAAGCTTATAAATTATTTTTTCACCTTGCTGGTTTTGTTTTATTGTTATGCTTCTCTGGCTACTTGCTGTAAACTAGTGGAAGATTTAACTATGAAACAACATGTCAGTTTCCTTAATCAATTTTGTGTTAGTAAGCAATTTCTGCCCTTTTATTAAAATGTTTGCAACGGTATTTGAATTCATCAGAGCTGGTTAGATATAGTCTCAGGTAAAGAATAGGATTCAATTGACCAAAAGACAAATAACTCTGGAATGCCATGAACAACCTTACTGGTTTACTGATTAGCAGTAACATTCTTGAAACGTTAGCCAGCTTCACTACCTGAGACCAAGCGACCTACTCTGCATGTTGTATTGTTCAGTTGTTGGACTGTATGTTCTTCCCCCCAAGAGTAGCTGCTGGTCTAACTTTTCGTGCCACCTTTATGTGTGAGCTGTCCTTTATCACAGCTTAACTGCTTGAGGCACCGACAGCGTGCTGCAGCTGATCTGCAGTCCCTGCAGCAGTAGGTCTGAAAACCTATCCTCAGCTCTGATATGACCGCCGTGAGAAAGGCGATTGGAAAACTCCCCTTCCTACCCGAGCTTTATCGTCTCCGGTGGGAACTGACGCTGGCTCAGCCCTGCAGCAGTGGCAGACGTATCTGTAGGAATAAAGAGGGAGAATGGAGCTCTATTGTCTATTGATAAGAAGTGTTTGCCTATACGTTGGCAAGGTGAGGTGCATTGTATCACTGGACAAGTTGTGGCAGTGTTTGACTTGGCTGTGGCAATGCTTCCAGAGATATACAACATTATCACCTCAGACTGCTCTGCAACAATCACCTGGTATCTTTTTACACAACATGACCCCAATGCCTTGTTTGTCTGAATCGCTTTGCCTCACATATCACAGAATGAATCTCTCAGTAAAACACTGGCTGTTTCCAAAACTCTTCATATCAACAGCCATTGCTATAGCAACCTAGTACAATCAAAATGAGATGGTTTCCTGCTGTAAGATGTCTTACAGGGTTCAAATGAAGTGTAATTGTAGGTTTCAAACAACATTATATGGTCAAATCCCCAGTGTTCACCAGCTCAGGTCAGCACAGTTCATATTGGTTTACTCTGTTCTGGTTCTTTTACATCACTGTGAAAAACTATTTGCATCCTCAAGATGTAATAGTTTCAGGTCCTCAACCACATCAGACACATTGGAGGATTTTGGAGCATCGACAGCCTTGTTAAGTTCATGTTAAGGCATCTCAATGGGCTCGCGACTAGTCCAATCCAAAAGACCATTTGAATCATTCATGAACCATGGAGTGAGTGCTTTGGCTCATTTTCCTATTCACATTCAAAGTCATGGTCATAAATACTTTATTACAGTTATGTTCTCATAACTCTTAATATCCAAGTATCCTCAAAAAGCTATTATTTATGGTAATGCTGTGGGCAAGAAGAATCTCCAGTAGCAGTCAGAATTGCTATGAATCTATAGAGGCCTCTGACTTAAGTCCGATGCTATATGACAGTCTCATGATTGTCATGACATGCTAGCAGCTCAACATCTGGGTAGCAGAGATGATATTTTTGCTATTGGGCTTACAGGTTACAACCTGATGGTCAGATATTCTCCTTCAGGATTTTCTGAAAGAGACCAGAGTTTATTAATTCCATCAATCAGCCATTTGGGATCAAAGCTGCAAAGCTGCCTCCGACCATCACACCTACTGGAAATGTAAAGGGAAACACACCTTTCAGGTTCTCAGTGTCGTGATCTGTGGTTTTGTGTATTTATATTTGAGTTTTCTGTGTAGTTTTGTGCCCTGTCAGTCCTGTCTCTGCGTCTTCCCCGTTGATTGTCTCCCAACTGTGTCTCATTCTCTTGATTACCTCGTGTGTATTTAAGTCCACCTGTTGTCTTTGTCGGTGTCGGATCCTCGTCGTGCTACGTCAAACGTGCGTCGTGTACCGTTGTGTAACTTCGTGTCACCACTGTTTCCCTGTGCTCCATGTTCCGTAAATTCTTTATTAAATTAATCATTTTCATCACTTCATCCTGGGTCTGCCTGCGTTCTCTCACCTCAGCAAAAACCGAACCATGACACTCAGGTTCTAAGTGTTTTTCATGGTGCCTGAGAATCCCTGTAAAATCCTCAGATTTACTAACTTTTAATCAGTTACTGTTGTAACTTAATGGAAACAAAGAGGAAACATCCTTCTAATCTGCTTTTTGATTGTATTTCACGTTTGGTTAAAACTTGTGCCTTTTCCCACAAACAGAGACACGACCAGACTGATGCACTTCGCCACCACATTAATATTAGACAGATAAGACCATTATTTATACTCTTGAAAATTTCATTTTCAATATCTTTACACATTCACATCTGATCCTAAAGATATCTACAAAAATGTGTTGTGAAAACTGTTTTCATATGAAGCAGTTGGCTTCATGTGAAAACGTACATTCTTGAAATAGTGGCAATGTACTTGTGTTATGCTTTTATTGCTATTGGAAATAAAATGGTTCTTTAAAATTTCCAATATTTAGTGATTGGTACATTTCCAATAAGTAATAAATGTCTAAGGGACATGTGTTAAACTCAAGGCCCAGGGGCAAATCTGGCCTGCCGCAGCTTTTTATGTGGCCTTCTAGACTCCATATTAAGTCCCTCCAGTTTTTCACAAATCTGCAAACTTCATGCAAAATCAACACAACCTCACTTTTTTTGTTTTTTTATTTTACTGACATTTTCCCTCAAAATGGGTCAAAAACATTGGTTCTTAGGGATTGTTTTCCCAACAGATAAAAGAGACATGATGAAACTATAAGCTGTTTCTTTTGATCTGGAACATTTAGCAGCGTCTGTTGTCATGTTGCTCTGCTTGGAAAATCAGCCAATACACAGAATTAACTGGCTGCCGTTTCACTTGTATAAAGCATCAACTCACCAGTTCTTAGAAGGTAAAACCTCTAAATAACCAAGACTAAACTATTTCTACATAACTATACATTTGTTAACTCATCAGTCACATTAATTGGGATGAATCAATTACTATATTTACTTTATCTTATTAATGCTGAGGTTGACTATGAATCTGCAGATCAGCATTTATCTAATTTTGGGACTAATTAATAACTTATTATTTATAATGATTTATTAATCTAAATAGTAAGGAATAAATCTTACATGATAACAGATAACACTAATATGTTTATGTAATTGTCATTAAAAGACTTTTATTACATCTTTTTTTGCATGAAGCAAACAAAAAATGGACAATTTAAAGTTACACCTACACTAATTAATGCTCACATTCTGACTTTGAATGTGATTTGTATGTAAACGAGAAGATGCGTCTGCAGACACAGAACGACACACGAACGATACCTGCAGGGTGGCTGATGTGTTAATAGAGTCTGACATTTGGATTCCTCACATTTCTCAGAATGTTGATGTGAAAAGCTGTGGGAACTTTTCTCAGAAACCAAAAGGTTAGACGCTGCTTGGACGTAAACACTCATCTCATTCGTTTAGCCGATCCAGCTGATGGAAACATCCCACATGTAGCAAACGAGTGTCACTGAAAATTAGACGTTGCGTCAGCTATCACTGTAAAGCGCATTACTGTAAACATGAAGTGACCTCAGCTCAGCAGGTGATGTTCAGGTTGAATGAAAAAGTCTGGATGGAAAGCAGGCAAAATGCCAAGTCTGTTCATCTTGGTTTAAGTAGCAACCGATGACATTTAGTGGTAATCATTTTGATTAATTTAAAATAGTAATTTTGTTTTTGACTGATATTGATCTGCAAAAACACACAAAATCAGAAACAGAAATGGCTGAAATGAGAAGCACAGGTAGGCAGTAATCATAAATCAGTTCCTTCCCTGCAGCTCTTATTCATCCATTGTGTCAGACACTTTCCTCATGCTCCATGGAACACAGGACATTCTCAGCTGCTACCTGAGCTGACTTTAAACTTTTGAAAAAGATCTTACTCCTGCAGAGATTTCCTCAAAACCGTAAAATATAAAATCCTAATATTAATATTAGCTCAGACTGGGCCCAGCATCCAGCAGTGCAAGAGCTGAGGGGTAAAAAAAACAAACTTTTAGGGCATTTTTTCCCTCTCTAAAGTCAATTCTAAAAAGTAAACTGAAACTGTGTTTTAATGAGTAAAGTCAGTTATTATGACACATTAAATCTCTAACATTTGAAACCTAAAGCCACAACGAGTCTGAGGTCAAACAGCTGATCATTCACACACTCTCTATTCAAGATTTAGTTCTTATTATGCAAAGTTTTCTGTTTCTCTTCCCCAGTTTTCAATGAACTGTAGAACTCACTGAGGTGTTGCATGTTAACAACCTCAATTGTTTATATAATGCAGGTAAAGTCACAATATAATTAAAATAAAATGTTCTATAGTTCAAAAACATGACTGCTACAGTAAACACTATCGTCAAAACGGCCATAGCAATAAGTGTGTGCTGCATGGTTGGTTCATGTGTATTTATCACTGCACAACACACACACACATCTTGAGATAGGCTCTACAAGAAAGAGTGGGTTCAGACAATAAGTAGCATTTTCCCATAGAGTATTTCCTTACAACACAAATTATGCCAGACTGACTAATAAATATAACATCTGGATTTGCCCAAGAGATCCGGCTCCTTTCTAAGAGCCTCAAATCCCATCTGAGCTCATTAGATACAATCTGGAATTTACAGCAGAAGTTCAAAAAATAACTCAACATAATTCTTCTGAGTTGCATTATTTCATTTTAAATTAAGTAGTTTGTGGACTTAACCAGTAGTTTTGCTACTGCCCCACACTTTTTTTTGCTGCTATATTAGAAAAATACTTTGAAAACTAATTTTTTATTGTGATGGAAATTGGGAAAAATAAAAAACATGTTTACAGGAACTGTTGAAGGAATTGTATTTGAATGTCTCTTTAAGTTGAGACATAAAGTCATGCTACAAAGATTTTGACAAATACGTGACTTTAGATACATACATAAAAACAACAATCTTGAGAAAACAGGTCCAATAAGATGGAAACAAAAAAGCAAAGACAGCTGGCTTCAGAAAAATAAAAAATCATTTTTGCCCATGACATGACTTGTGTCAAAGGTGATATTTCCATTAAATGTCACAGGTGAGGTTACTGAGAATGATCTGCTGATGTAAGATAGGAGAAAGACGAAACAACCTCCATGAGACGAGAAGAGGAGCCAATCAGGCCATCTAATCATTAGCTAAGATAAGCACTTCCTATTTTTTATCATCATCTAACAGACAGTCACAGTCTGATAGGATCCTGACAACAACCAGTTGGAATCCTCTTTTTATTCATGTTTTCTAATCATGTCTGGGGTGTTAAAGGAAACATTATCAAATACCAAAAAAAGAAAAAAAACTATGTTTCTATTACAAAAATTCCAGTCATGGTGATGAACCGTTTCTATTATGTTGAAAGATAAAAGTCAACAGCAAATAAAAGCCTTTCAATGGTGCCAAAGAAAACAATGTCATGCTATTACCTGTTAGCAGCTACACAGTTCAGAGACACTTTAAGGGATGTTCAGTGTTTTAAATGACTGTATGTGGTGGTTTTGTCCCGGTGAGCCCCTCTTTATGCCAACACTCTCACTGTCAAACAAATACCCATTCTGTGACATTCTTCTCAAACCCTTTTTATTTTCTAACTTGTTAGAAACACTGATCTAAGTGATCTAAAATTCAAAAGATAACCGATCTGATTGGATGACTAAATGATCAATCTTTTGGAGTGAGTGTAGAATCTAATTGTTTCCAACACAAACTTCACAAACTGTTTTTAAGGTTTTTTGATCACAGTGAAATCTTGTAGTCAATGTTTGACCAATCTATGAATGTGTTCTATGCTTGTCTCAATCAAAGGTGGGCCAAATCTTGTCTATGTCTCCATAGGTTTCACAATGTTCAATGTGGAATTAATCAGTAGAGACCTGATCTGTCAAGAAAAAGGTTCAGTACTTCTAAAAATAATAACTGCACCCAGATGAATGTCTGTAGTTCTCTGTGGCATCAAAAAGGCCATTATGAATTTAATGTGACAGCATTGCCTTATGTTCTGGTATAAAAGCATGTTCAGGGTTAGGGTTAGGATAGCATAAGTTTCCATAAAATGAAACATTTTCAGGTGCCTTTACTGTGCATATAGTCTATCATTCACTCTGAAAACACATCATATTTTGACATGGAGTGATCTTTATTCAGAAATTCAACAGAATTTTCTGAAAAAAAATCAAAAAGAGGCAATAAGTTGGTGGTGTAGGCTATAGTCTATTCACTTTTTAATGTTATTTTGCCTAAATCATCATCCCTGGGAGACATTTCGTCCCAGACTCAAGATGCATACATACATTTTTTGATATGCTCACCACACTGTCACTCTATGGTTTTTGGTTCTAACGTTTTGCGTCACAGCTGCACAGCCCAAATCCGCAATTCGACCACAGCTGTCTGGCTGCCGCATGGGAATGGGATTATGGAGAAATAGTAACTGCTCATTGCCTTATTTCATCTTGATTATACATTCAGTGAATACAATGCCATTGTCTGGACCAGAACGAGGGTGTGAAGATATCATCAACTGAACGTCTTGGCTGAAAACCTGTGATACTTTAACATCACTGGGTGTTTAGAGCAGTGGAGAAATAGAACTGAAGTGTTTGTCTTCATTAGTGTTTTAAGAAGCTGTTCTAATGGTCTCAGCTTAAACTAACACAAACCAGTTCATCTGTCAGAAAACTGGTTTATAGAGATGAATGTCTCTGCTAGTGAGCTCATGTCTCAGTCAACAATGTGTCTATTGTTAGCTTTGACTTGCTGCACCAGTTCATATCTATTATTGATAAAGAAGCCTCTTGTTAAACTGCAGACAGAATTTCAAGATAGAAACCGAGAGTCCAGCAGCGAGTCACCACAGTCAAAACACTGGAGCTGAGAGCCACACCAGGAATGCCTGTCAACCCATGTGACCATAATTTGCTCATCTGTCATAGATCATAGATAATGTCCATCAGTGTGTGCAATCTAGAAAAACTCTAAATTGTTTGGGAAAGGCAGCAGTCTCTTCAGTAACAGAAAATTCATCTCCACTAGCTTCCTCTCTGTGTCCAACACTCTCCTGCAGTTTAGCTTCTTAAATTTGAAGACGAAATCTGAAATATATATTATACATATATATTTTTTTACTAGGGCCAGAAATATAATTGTATCTATGTAATATAAAAAATCTACATAATTAGTTAATTACATAAATACATTTTTAATTCAGTAAATTATTTTACATACAATGGTTCTGGTTCAAGCCAGAACCATTGTATTCTTGTTTCTGGTACACCCGTAAATGTGCAGTAAATGTGAAAAAGAAATCCTGAGCGCTTTGCTGCTCAGGCGTGATTACACAGTCCTAAACGCTGGAATATATGGACTAGGTATGCCTGAACTTGATGATTTCACATCACACCGATTAATTATAACGGTTTGTAATTTGTGAAACCCTTACAAAAAACAACAGAGATAAGTGGGTAAATAAAATTAAAGGATTCTCATTACACACAGAATCTGGTCACACTTTGTCAATGAAAAGGAACATAACAACGCAATAAAAGACAAGTTGCTGGGGATTTTTTTCTCTCTCTCTCTTTTCTCACCCCTCTTTGGCTGCTTCAGTTCTGCTCTGC
>CAEGAF010068564.1:0-12871 GCA_903067075.1 Micropoecilia bifurca | reverse complement strand
TTATTATTATTATTATTATTATTATTATTATTATTATTATTATTATTATTATTATTATTATTATTATTATTATTATTCTAATGCACATAAAAATATCACATGACCTCCTCTATATAATCTGGGAGATGAGCTTTCAGGTTTCAAATTTAGTGGGAAAAAATAAAATAAAGTTAGTCCAGGATGCATCAGAGTTGCAAGTCTGTGCACACTGACATGCCTCAAGATGCAAACAGTGGTATTTAGGATTAACCAGAGAATCTTAAACAAAGATAAAACCAGGCTGTGAAGATAATTCTTAGATTTTGCAGCATTTTCTGCATATAATTAGCCTACGAATAAGCAGTGACCGTAGAAAACCGTTCATTAGCACTAAACAATACACAGGATGCCTGCAGACCTTCCTGCATCATTCAGTCTAAATGTTGATCTCATCATTGATTGAACCACTTTTTAAAATGTAGCCTTACTCCACTGAACAGAACTTGTGTTATAAAACTAACAGCATGTTGGCGTGGTAGTGAGTGAGGTGTTAAATCTAGGAACAACCTACATAGTGACTGTGCTGCTAATCAGGGCTGGAGGCCAAAGTATAGAGCTGCAGGCCCGCGTTCTGTGAGCTGTGATGTTTCATTACTATCCCCCTTTAGCTACGTTGACTACACAGTAGGCTGCTTTAATTACTCTCCATCAGTAGGAAAGTCAAAGCCACTTCAGAGACACACTAATCCCCCTCCCTTCTTTTTCTCTGCAGGGCACTCATTGTCTCCTAAATATCATTTCCCTGAGCTCTATGCACACCATTGGATTAAAATGAGGAAGTTTCGCTGAAGGGGTGAGGAGGTGGGAACGGAGGGTTAGCATTAAGGTTTTTCAGTTCGCCTAAGGACCAAGCTGTCTTTGGTAACAGCTTTTTATTTGCATGTGCTCTGCAGCCCACAGAGGAGATGTTGACTTGCACTACCACTCCTCGGTTAGCCCCTGAGACACAGATTATGGTTCTTTGTAAGAAACAATTATCATTGAGCTCTGCACATTTTAAAGTCAGCGTACTTACTTCAGACTTTAGGACTTAAGTAAATAACATTTACTGCACAAATCAGTGATGTCCAGCATTTCTGCACCTTGGGTCAAAGTCAGTAAGTTCAAGTACTCAAGGTCCATATTCTTTTTTTTTTTTATCATCTGATTGTGAATTATTTTTTCTTTAATGTTGTCAGCAATAAATGAAACATAGAATATTTAGAAAAGAACTAATTATTGTGGGCCCAGAAAAGGTCTTTGACATTTTTTTGTCTATTTCCAGCAACAATAACAACAAAAAACTTTCTTCACAAACCTTTGCTGTAGTTTGCCATGGATAGGTGTAATGGATTTGATAGATGGATGAGATATTTTAGTTGTAAACTTGATTTCGAATATTAGGTGGTTAAGCATGAAAAAGAATCAATTCATTTTAAGTTGGCCAACTGAAAAAAGGATGAACCACAGCCTCTGTAGCACAAAATAAAATGTTTGTTTGCGCTTCTTAAAGCTTGGCTCACTTTAATGAAAAGTATGCTCTTTCATTCCACATAATACAACAAATTAATAGTGTCATCTTCTTGTATAAGTAGTTTTAGTTAGTGTGTAACACCATACCAATAAGCAAATCCCAATGATTTTCCAGTTTGCAATTATTGTGCATTCTACTCCTTAAACCAAAATATGAGTTCCGTGTGGGGAAAAAGTGCAATGAAGTAGAGATAAATATGTTTTTTCTGGTCGTAGTCTGGTTACTAAGCAAAACAACTCAAAAGTTACATCCTCCCTGAGACCAAGCTCTGAACTTCCGAGGCAAATCAAACACCACATTAGTGAGCTGAGCTGCTGGAGGATCCAGACTGCCAAACCTTCCTGGAACATAATAGAGCAAAACCATGAATGGTGAAGCTTTAGTGACACCTGTGTTTTACCTTCTGAAGCAAGAAGTCTAAACATCTACTGTGAAAAACAGCTTATTTCATGAAAGCTGTTATTGAAATCTTAGCAGACATTTAGAGGCATTTATTGCTAAAATCAATAGCAGCGGCAGCAAATGGTAACAGAGCATTGCAGGCAGTCGCTGTGTTAAAGTTAAAAGTATGTGTTGCACTGTAAATTCTCAGCATAAAAATCTCAGTGCTGTGTGAACAATGACTAATTCAGACTGCAGCAAAAGACACAAGCGCTCAAGTCACTGTAAACTGCTTTAGAGGAAAAAAAATAGGCAGAAAACGTTCCCTCCTTCAAATGACTTGAAGGGAGTGTCTCTGCTCAGAAAATGGGGATGCGAGTGTTCACCAAACCAGTTCATAGAGGACAGCTCGCATTGTCTTCTTTTATTGCCTATGATAAAGCAGCATTAGAATCCCCACTTCCTGCTCCTGTATGCATGCCAAGACTCTTTGTTAGCCTGAATGCAGAGCCTATTCATCTCAGAGCACACAACAGAACACAGTAATAACACAGTCAGGAGTTTTGACTGATGTCAGTGAGGCACAGAGCTGCTTCAGTATGCAGGAGGCAGCGCCGCTACACAAACTCCCCGTCACCCTCTCACCGTCTCACCGTCACCGGTCTGCTGACCTTTCTGTGGCCCACGCTCCCACAACCGACGCTGCTGAGTCTTTTGCCGACTCAGAAGACGCGGCAATAACAGCTGGGCTGTTTAATACTAAAGCCAGGTGAACCTCCTGGCCACAACCGGCCTCTTACTCCTGCAGCAAGCAGAAGGCTGCGGTTGATGTTTCTTTGAGTTACTTTTTTACGGATAATAGCACGGGACTGTTATTGCTTGTCGTGTGAAACGTGAGCAACTTAATTTTGGCTTGGCAGCGCTGATTGTCACACGTAAACAAAGAAAAATAAATTACAGCTGCCCCAATTCTGCCTCATATAGTCCAGAGCGCTGTGCGTCATGCTCCGCTGTGCTTTTGTGTATTTATGGGGTTGTATAGCAGTAAGGTAGCAGATGTTATGAGCATCAAACAACGGCATTGGTTAGGGGCTGTCATTACATGGGAACTAGGTCACCATTCAGGCCCACTCGCTGCCATTGACTGTTTCGAGTGGCTATTGATTTTCTGACTAAAGCAATGACTTCATTAATATCACCATTAGTCTGCCATCTGACACAAATGGGTATAGCTTGGCTGCTGGGCCAGACAATAATTCAACTTGATATGAATCAGAGATTGCATGAGTTCAACGTTTAGCATGTTTCATTGCAAATGTGCATTGCAGAGTAAAATGGAACGAGATTGTTGAGCTCCTTTGCTACACGGCGTTCAAATAGAATCTATAGGAAAAAAACAATCACATTTCCTCTATCTAAGACAAGACGTGCACAAGCACAACCAAACATTGCCGGTAAATTCTCCTTTCATCGTTCAATTTAAAACTTAATCTGTGAAAGATGAGAGAAAAATCAACAGATCGCCTTTCAGCAGGTTCTCCAAACAAAAACAACAATGAAAGAGGGATTATTTTCCCTTTAATCCGGGGGCACCAGCTTAGCTAAAACAAAAAGCAAGACCATGGGAACGCTCTATCCGCCGAACCCAGCTCTTCTGCAAACCACAAAAGCGTGTGTGTGCAAGAGAAGGAGAGAGAGACAGAGAAAGAGGGTACGGGATTTGAGATCTATATTAAAACTGCAAATAGCTTTTAAAGATTAGTGATGGGCAGAAGGAGATGACAGCAATGGGATGTGTGAAAAGTGGATTTCCCCTCCCCGCTGCGACTATTTTGATAGCAGAAGGCTTGACAAGCATCGACTTGATTGTGAGAAGGCAACGTGCACTGAAAAGCCTTGACAAGTTTCTTTGAGGCATGTACGGATCTTTTGGTGACTGAAAGGAACACAAATCAGGATTATGTATTACACAGCCACATTCAAACAGCTGGCATTAGGAGCTCCAGAGTGCCTGGCAAGACAGAGTTGTTCAAGGATGTGCCTTCGTCTTTCTCTGCGTGTGTGCAGTAATTACCCAGATTTTAGCTTTCAGGTAACCATTTCTTATGGAGGCATTCGACTATGATCTGAATTCTCACATGTCACGTAATCTACATGCTTCGTAGACATTTCAGTCAGGTTTAAATATTCTACATTTCTTAAAAATGCAACACTGGGATTTTTTTTTGTTAGATGTACAAATTTTCAATTCAGCGTCTTTTTTACTCTCTGTATGTAGGAGAACATCCTGTACTCTGCGTTCATGCAGCCCGATCACCGTGGTCATCTAGGTCTGTGTAGTTGTTGCTCTGTTGTCAGAGATGTGTGTCACTCTGCAGCATTTGTCAGGATTAGAGAAAAGTAATCCCTAACCAAACTCCAGAGGATATAATTTGGAGATATGCGCTGGAACTGAAACTGTGTCGGCTTACTCCCACAAACCCCATCTTTCACCCGAACTGAGCCATCTAAACTCATCTTTTTCAAGCCCCAGGAGACATCTGGCATTTTAAACAGGTTGGAAATGTTTTTTAAAAAAATGGAGAAGAAAAAAAAACTATGGAGCTGCCAAATACTCTTCAAGCTCACTTTTCCATTCCACTCTTGAGAAAAATAAAATCCTCCTTTTTTTCAGGTGAGGTATGATGTCAGAGATACTTGTGATATCCTTCATCACTTTACATCATCATCCACCATTGAGTCATCCAACAAGAGGCTTGTGGTAACTCTGGAGGAGCTACAATAGCTCAGGTGGGGTAATTTGTTGACAGGACAACTACAAATTATGCACTCTACAGATCGGGTCTTTATGGAAGACAAGAAAGCATCATTTCCTATTTGCAGTTTGTTAGGAGTTGTACAGGCAGAGACAGCAAACATGTTGAGGAAGGTGTTTTGGTCACTTGAGACTAATGAAATGTTCAAGTAATATTTATGTGTCAGAAAACAAAAAAACAAATCACCGTGCAAACGCCAACTCACTGTGAGATACCCTCATGGTCTGGGACAGCAAAGCGAGTCAGAGTTGATAGGAAGTTGGATGGAGAAATCCTGGAAGAAAACCAGCAGATAATAGCATGAACTGAAACTGAGGCAGCTTACTCCCACAAGCCCCGAATTTCATCCAAACTGAACCACTTACACTCATCGTTTTAAACCCTCCCAGAGAGATCCGCTATTTAAAAGAGGTTGAAAATGTAAAGTAGTGAGCGAAAAAAAAAAAATGAAGCTATGGAGCTTGGAGTGCCCTTCAAACTTACTTTCCCTTTCCACTCCTGAAAAAAGAAATACTCCTTCAGGCAGGTGAGGTGCTCATGATGTCAGCCCCCATCACAGATATCTGTTCTAATATCCCTCAACACTTGGCTGTCACATCACCACCCACCATTAAGTCATCGCTTGTGTCCAACACGGGGGCAGATCTGTGTGCTCTGGCCCAGTCCCAGCCCTATGCCTTTATCATACCCGGGCCTCGCTGTGACAGACAGGACTGATCTCCCCTGCAGCAACCCTCCACCCTGCCAGCAAAAGGACAGCAGTGGAAAAAGCCCCGAAGGGGCTTGCTGAGGACGGACTCATGAATCAAACATGCACCCGAAGCTTCCTTCTTATCGTCGAGGTCAGGCCAGGCATTAATACGCCATGGCTCGAGGGAACTACCTACTGTGACCTCCCCTGGTTTGCCTGAACAGAAGGGCACAGTCCTCAGGAGCCAGACCAGCGAGAGAGGGCCTCCCTCCAACACAGTCACTTCACATTAAGTCTACATACTGAGAAAAGGGGCAACAGTGAGAGAGAGAGGACAAAAAGAGGTGCAGAAAGGAAGCATGAGACCAAAGAAGAAGAGAAAAACAATACTCTGCAGTGCAGCGCGGGGCAGGGAGTAACACGTGGGCAAAAATCGACTGTGTATACAGACCCTTTCAAACACCACCAATCTTCATTGGCCAGACGGCTTGTGATATATGTGACTGTCTGCCAGCGTAAATTAGGCGGTCCAGCCCGCTGTGTGGTAAAGCATGACGGGGCCGGACAGTGCACTAACTCAGGAGGCCCGGTGCCACGCACACCAGCTTCTCGCTGCTCTGGCACGCCATAAATCACCAGCTGGGGGAAATGAATCGCTGTCCGTCCGAGCTGGATGCACCAGCTGGCACCGCCATCACCTGACCAGCAGGAGCCCATGCCGATGCTGGTGAGGCTGAAATCAAGAAAAATGAGGCATGGAAGCAGACGGAGCCGTACCCCTGTGCTACCTCATTAGTCTCCTCTGGGCTTTCTCCACACAGAGCTCTTCTGAAGTGAAAGGGCACACAAAATATATTTCACAGTGTCACCTGAGGGGAGGAAGAAAAAGGGGGGAAAAGAAATGATCACCCCTGGTCTCCTCACAAATCAGTGCAGGAGCGAACTGGCAGACAGTATTAGTGTTTGAGAAGCAGGAGCTCAGGGAGACAGCAGGTAGGGCTGCGGCTCAGAGGGGGAGCACGTGAGGGGACAGCTTTGTGTTCGCTCTTACTTAATGGAGTTATTTTACTGAAAGTAATGACTCAACCCTATTGGGGATTCCACTCTGCAATCAGATGTAGTTAACGGGAAAACATGTTGATGAATAGATTTTCACTTTTCAATATTGCTGAGTTGCTGGTGGAGAGCCCACTTATATGCTGACCGCTGCGATTATGAGAAGCAGCGTGGGCGTCAGAACTGAGGCACTCATCAGGAAAATGGGTTGAAATTACATCAATACTGCCACATGGAGAGCTGGAG
The DNA here is from genome assembly GCA_903067075.1 of Micropoecilia bifurca. Classification (NCBI taxonomy): domain Eukaryota; kingdom Metazoa; phylum Chordata; class Actinopteri; order Cyprinodontiformes; family Poeciliidae; genus Micropoecilia; species Micropoecilia bifurca. Next base: position 6,129 of record CAEGAF010068564.1, on the reverse strand, counting down.
AGATCTAAAATAATATACACTTGATCCTCTGCTGTGGACATGGGGTTGATGTTTTACCTTTGATGTTGTAAATTATGGATTCAAAACACTTTAAGCGTTCGTTTTTAGCTCCTGTCTGACAAAGCCACATAACGGCAGTAAAAGTCATAAATGGGGTGCAGCTGAGAATGGGACAGAGTAAATGAACTGGATTGATATTAGATTTTAAGCTGGTCATCTGCAAATGATTGGCAAGGCCATTTTCCTTTAAACTCCCCCGCAACTCTTTGAGGGGTAAATTTCATTGGCCTGCAGTAGAGCTATTAAGAAGTCCATCACTGTGAAAGATGTGGAGGCTCATATCCTTCTTGCACGGAGAGGTTTGATGATCGCTGTGTGGTAATGAATGGCTGGAAGGCTGAGGAAATGTACTGCAGGCGGCAAGGTCAAGTCTATCCTGGCAGCGTGCCGCAGGCCCAAACCGCTTCATGGGTCTGACCCACCTCTTCCTCAACAGATGTCCAGGTGTTCCCACAGCCAGCTCATCAGTCGGATGGTCAGTCAGTAATTGAGCACAGCTTCAGTTTGACATCAGTTTTGACAGGGAATCAGCCTCCATCACTGTCACATCACAGCAGTAGATGGTACATTTTCTTGGAATTAAATGCATGGCATTATTTACTTCATTTTGCTTTCACATTTCCATGTCTTGTCACATTACAAACCACAAACCTGTTACTAAATTTTATAAGGCAGACCAGTAAAATGCTGTGCATAACTGCAAAGGAGGAAAATGATAAGTAGCTTTAAATGTTTTTTATTTAGTTTGTTAGTTTTTTTTACAAATAAATATCTGGAAAGTGTGGCATGCATCTGAATTAATCCCTCTGTGCTCTGCTGGCCCTAAATAAAAGCAAGTGCTACTATCTTCCGAAGTTGTCAAGTTAGTAAGTCGAGTCGACCTAAATCCTATATCCAACCACCTACGAGAAATTCAAAGTCGGCTTAATATCAGCTGTTCTGTGAAGGCCCCAGAGGTTTATTAGAGAACATTAGAGAGCAAACAGCATCACAACAACCAACAAATACGACAGACAGGCCAAGGAGAAAGTTTTGGAGAAGTTCAATATAGAGTTAGGTTATAAAACAATATCCTAAATGTTGAACAGAACTCAGGTCAATCCATCATCTGACAATGGAGACAGTATAGAACAATTACAAACCTACCAACTAATGAAAAGTCAAATAACAGAGAATTAATGAGAAAAACATCCAGGAAATTTCCCATAGTAAGGGGAGCAGTTGGTTTGGTTTCCAAATATCAGACCTTTATTTCTGCATCGCAAATGAAGCCACTGCTGAAGGACAGTTTCTGAAAGTCTAATATGTATTTATTTTACCAAAGGCAATACAGCATTATGGGAGTCTTCTGTGATCAGATGAGACTCAGATGGACTCTTTGGTCAACGTGCAAGACGTGTGTCTCAAAGAGTTAACACTGCTCATCATCCTGAACGCACCATCCACCATGCTTGAACATGTGGTGCAAAACACCAGAGGCTGGTTCAGAGGTTAACCTAACCACAGGATTAGTCAGGGCTACAATAAGACAGATTAGATCGAAACATTTAAATGTGTTATAATGGACCAGTTAAAGTCCAGATTTACATCCAATAAAGAATAAAGAAATTTCTGTGGTAAGGTTTGAAAATGTATTTCCACTAAATCTCTCTCTGGTCTGACTGAGTTTGATCTGTTTTCCCAATAAAATAAAATACAACAATGATGGGAAAAGATGTTCAGTCTCTTATGTCCTCAAAGCTGGTAGAGACATACCCTAAATCACTCTCAGTAATGGTAGTGAAAGGTGGTTCTGTAAGATATTGACTACTCTAAATACAAACACGCTACACTTTTCACATTTCTATTTGTGAAAAACATTACGGGTATGAATATTTTTGCAAGACTCTGTGTGTAAAATCTACACGCTGCAGATGAAAGACAAAAGAAGAGGCCTTGAAGAAATCTGAACCCTGGCTGTTCTTTTTACCCAATCACAACATTTCCATCATCCCTGTCGACGAGGCTCAGTGGCAACGAAAACAACCGCTCTCCATTTCCTGTCCTCCTCTCAGCAGCTGTCACTGTCATCACCTTCCGCCCCTGCCGTACCCTCTCCACACCTCCTCCATTTTAGCTGTAATCATCAGGCCATGCAAATCCCGACCACTGAGAGGTTCGTCTTGCCCTCTCTGGGACATCCTCTCCCAGCTGCCTGGGCCCTTGAGTTGACCACCCAGGGGAAGGGAAGAGGAAGTCATTACCACTATCACAGTCAGACACTGGCTCTACACTGTCAGACAAGCCCCTCCAACTCATAAAGTCCTTGACGACTTCACTAAAACATCCAATTTCAGTCGGAGCCCATTTGTAATGACAAATAGAAATCAATCACTCTAACCACTGCACATTCCTGCTGAATTTGTCTGCCTATTTGACTGCCCAAAATGGCCTTGGAGAGACTAAAAAAAAAAAGGAAGAAGAATCCTTTCCTCTAATACCAGTATCCCATCCATCCACATCTCCGGGATATTCATAATTCATCATCTTCGATTCCTGACATCTGCCACTGATTGTGACGACGGGTTGGCTGGAATTAGGCACTCCTGGGAGCAGCGGTAATGTGCTGGTGGGCCATCGCCTGCCGCCCGGCTGAGGAGGGGCTGCGGGGCTGGGTGGAGGACGGAGGCCAGCAGCAGCAGGAGCCTTTCACACTCCTAATGTGTAATTAGGAGCCATTTTGGAGCACTGCCTTCCTGCTCTGAAATTAGCTGCCTTTTATTAATCAGCCAGGCCAGTTCGCCGGCACGATGGGTCTCCCTATAATCTAACTCGAAATGTTGCTCTTAATTACAAAGTGGGGAGAGACAGCGAGGAGAAGGGCAGCAGCTCCTGCATGATCCCCATGGGTTTAATTTCTGCCCTGCAGAACACAGACTAAATGAACATTAAGGCATTACAGTCAACATACTACGCTAGAAATAGCAGTCAGTGTTTTACCTCTCATTCATTTAGCTCCAGCAAAAAAAAAAAAAAAAAGCCTGCATTCGGTATGCTTCATATACAGAAATTCAACTTTATACAAGGAGAAAAAAAACCTCAGATTTACTCCGTCTGCTAAATCATTTGCATGTGCCCAATGTCAGCTCCACTTGAATGAGAGATCATACATAATATGTGATTACAAGCACCAGTCCTCCTTCGGCGAGCTAAGTGCTGTGACCCTGACCACGCTCATCAGTGTTGATGCCCTGATGACTGCAGATGAGAGGCACGTACACTTCACTATTTAATCTCAGTAGTCGGGACTTTTTCTTTTCTTTTCATTACACATTTAATGGAAAGATCAGAAGCTCATCCAGAGCGATACAGGCAGGGAAAACTATCTCTGGATTACATAAAAGCCTTTAAAAAAAGGACATCTGCAGCAGCTGAGTCCTTCACTGATTGAAAGATTTTTTTTTCTAATTTCCTTAACTTCTTAAAAGTTCATCTAAAAGTTGTCATGTTTTTTTTAATACTGTCAGTTTAACAGCATAACAAATACTACAAACAGACAGCTATTTTGCATTATAAAGGGTAAAGAGAGTTGCTTGTCAAAGTTTTTACTCTTGCGTTTTTTTAATCATCATTAAAACATCCGAAAGTAATCATTCCTTTATGAAATCTAAGCTTCAAATGCAAGATGGGAAACATTCTCTTTTGGCAATTAATTGTAGGCTAATTGTTTATCAGTCACCTCATAGATATACCATCAAGTCAAAGAACGATATGGATAAAATTTAGATATTATTTTATTTTTATTTTTATTTTTAGTCTAAATCTGATGAAGGGGTATGAATGATTTGGGGCTTATCCGTAGATGCCAACAATTTGCTTTTCATTTAAGACATAAATTTGAACAGCAAACTATTGTAAGTTAGTCAATGTGCCAGCAGTCATATCAACAGAAACTAAAGAATTTACATCACTGTAACGATAAAGTACAAATTAGAGCCACAAAAGCAACATAAATCAGATTGAGCATTCATAACTCATGTGTAGACATGAGGCAACCCAAACTTAGCTCTTGACAAACATTACCACAGAAATCTAGTTAGTCAATGAAAAACTGGTTTGATGTAAAGCCACAACCTACAGATTTTTAAGAACAGCTCTCTGTTATTACGTGATTAAGATTTTTTTGGGCAAAAGTTTTAAGACAAAAGTAACATGAAACAACATGTCTTGTGTTCTCTTCACAAAACAACCTCTACAAAATGAGAACAAAATGTCTTGGCTAGCTGTGTAGGGCTGACATTTACAGATTAGCGGATGGACTAAGTGAACTAAGAACTAACGAAGACTGTCATGCTGACAGTCTTTGATCAGGACACTGTTAGTGAAAGTTAACCAGTTCTGTCTCAATGAACAGCTTGAAACTAAAGAAGAATAGAAGACACTTAAAAGGCAGCTGTTTTATTCAACATTTTGAAACATGTCTGCAATTTATTAAGGTTGCCAAACAGCGAGAGAGAGAGAGAGAGGTTGCAGAAGTTCAATAATTGTTTTTTGAGTTAAACGTTTATTAAATTATTTATCTTTTTAATTAGTTTAGAACTGATCAAATTGACCAAAAATGTAATTAATAAATGAAATGTACTAAAATTGAATGTGGAAAACAAACATCTAATAGTTGTATTACTTTTTGGACTATGTGGAATGATTTCCGACGTAGTCACATATTTTGGTAGCTAATCAAAGCTACCAAAATATGCTGCCTTAAAATTGCTCTTCAAATAATGTAATCCTCCTGTATTTGAATGCAATCAAGCAAAAATGACGACTTGTGTGTTTGTAGTGTTTCTACAAAGCTCAATCCACGTTTATGAATATTGTAGCACCAGCCATCCCTATAATCTTCAAGAAAAGCAATGCATGAAAGAAAACACGACCTAATCTGTGAAAATTTTTAACTTTAGTAAAAATTTCTTGCGTTGCTGAGGGCTCTCGGCTGATTAGCAAACAAGGAGTGGATGATTGACCCCCTTCTTTAACGTGTTGGCATTGCAGCAGGGCAATCACGCTCTGCAAAGCTGAGACCACTTTAGCTTTTAGCATAATAACCTTACTATCCTGCTTTTCAGGCCTTAGGGCAGAAAAAAGAACAACACAGATTGTGAGATTCAAAATCAAGCTACAAATAATAAACAGTAGATTTTCTATTTTAAAGTTTAGTTTGTTGGTACTATCCATTAATTATTCGGAACATATAAAATAAAAGTAGCTGGATGTGGCAGTAAACCAGATTATTTGACTTTCAAGTTATAAAACCAGAGCACTACCTTTAAGCCCAAGCATGAACTAAAATACTGCAGAGCCCAGTAATAATTTTCCTCCTGTTCATCATGGGAGCTTTCAGATTAATCAAATATGGTGCTCATATCGGCCTCCGTCCTCTTCATCAGCACCAATCACTGAATCCTGAGACGAGGCTTCTTTTCTCTCGGGGAAAAGAGCGACAGAAATAGTCATTTTAATGGAAGAAGAAGCGCTGCAGCGGTTGAAGTGTTATAATTAGCATTCAGAGTGAAAGTGGGATTATGTGACCACTGGCTGGGAGCTTTTAGGTTCTGGCCCAGTGGACACAGAAAGTGGACTCCCCAGGGAGCAAGACATGCTGGGTTTGAGAGAGGTTACTGGACTGTGCTGTCTCTCTGACTGTGAACCACTGGGGACCAGAGCGGAGGCGCCTGATGGTGCACTGAAGCCTGAGTGCGACACCTGGGCTGTCCGTCATGGCCGCGAACGCTGACAATGTGACACTTGACAGGATGGGAGTCGAGCCTGCAACAGTAGAAGTCAGGACCCGGTTGACAGAGAGGATGAAAGGCGTGCAGATCAAACTCAATAATTTCAATCCAAGCCGGCTTGTCTTCGTCTCCCTCTCGTCTCCTTGGCTCAGAGTTCGTGGCCCCTTTAAATAAATCAGGGTCGTGAAGAGGCAGAACCCATCAATTAGAGTTGTTTGATGAGACTGTGTGTGTGTGTGTGTGTGTGTGTGTGTGTGTGTGTGTGTGTGTGTGTGTGTGTGTGTGTGTGTGTGTGTGT
>CAEGAF010068563.1:0-17961 GCA_903067075.1 Micropoecilia bifurca | reverse complement strand
GTTGGACACAGACGTAAAGTCGACAGCTGGACAAAATTAATCAAAGAAGTGGTGAGAAAACATGTTTCTTTTAATTGAAACAGTACAAACTGTAGCTTAAATGCATTTGTAAAGTAAATAAAATGCACCAAGTACCTGGTCTGAATAGTTGGATGCCTTTTTAACCTGGACACTTAACATCTGAAGGAATCACTCTAAGTCTGATGACCAAATCACTCTACCGGCGAAGCAAGCAGTAAGTGAGCAAGGTGACAGTTGGATGTTATGATATTTGCAGATGAATATCGATTTTTTTCTAGGAAAGAAAATATCGATATATATCGCAAAATCGATATTATTACACAGCCCTATTTATTTCATGTGTCCCATGACCGCTGGACAGTTTTACAAACACGCATTGCCAAAAATACCAAACACCGGCTTTAATGATCACACTGTCACTGTGCTGGATCAGCCAAAAAAAACACTGACCTAAACGCCTCAGAGATCCAACAATGCAGACTGCTTTTCAGAGCACAAACTTTCCAGCAGCTTGACATTTATATAATAAAAATCAATTTTCTTAATTGCTCTTATTTAATAGTGACCTTTTAGAGAAATAGATTTTTTTTAATTAGTCATTAAATTTAACAGAAATAAATGTGTATAATATACCAGTGTATGTGTAATGAATCTATAAAGTACCTGAGCATCAGTTTTGTTTTTTTTTTAAATCAAATGCCTGGAATTAGAGTTTTCTACTAATTTATTGATGGACCACCAACTATTGATCTCTTTGCACAGCTAAAAGGCGACACATCATTGTTATATTTCTCTATTTGAGGCAGGAAAAAGCTTGCATGATTAGAAAACTGTTGCTTCCTCTTTCAGCCAGACAGGCAGCGAAGAGCCTGTCTAAACGGATACCCAGCGTCACCATGCATTCGCCCTCAGCTTGCAGCTCCCCAAGACAGGACTTCCCACCAGGTGACCAACTGGAGAGCGTGACGCTGGATGGTCCACTGGCAAAAAATGTAAGTCTCTGAAGGGTCAGTGCATAAAAATTGTGGTATTCTTTCAATACGTCTTTGATCATTGTAGGAAAAAAGAAAATGACACATTGAAAACCAGTTGAAAACCAGCGCATAAGTGAGCAGATTTCTTTTTGACTTGTTCTCTGCCTTTCTAGTCTTCAGGAACAGCAGCGTCAGTAACATTTTCCCAAACCCCTGGACCCGCTAATGATGACACCAACCACGGGGCAATTCTGGACGACCCCGCTCAAAAAAAGCTCCTGAGCCAGAAAGCCACCCCTCCACCATCTCCGCTCCTGTCAGAGTTACTAAAGAAAGGCAGCATATTGGCATCAAATTCCAGACTGGTAAGCAGCTGGACTTCCACTAAAACTGAACAAGTTGAAGAAAAAGGTCTTACATCAATATGTTGAACTGTAAGAGAGTTGGGTTTACCCTGATATTGTTTAATATTTATTACTAGAAGAGTAACAATCAAGATGATATACAAATCAATTTTTATCAGTGTACCTACACCGACAAATCAGCTTGTATACTTTAGCAAAATTACAAAATCATCACTTGGTTCTTACAACCAAGTGATGATAAAAAAATGCAAAATCAGAGAGCTAATATTCCTCAGTGGTGAAGAAGAGAGCAAAACAAAAATGAAGACATCAGCTGGTCAAACTATTGCCTTTCACTGCTAATGACCACCAGACAATTTGTAATTGGCAGCAATCTATAAAAAGAAAATGCGCAAACAGATGGAACCCAATTTATTCCAATCAGGGATGAGCACAAGCTTATAAATAGCAGAAACCTCTATTTATGAAACACAATAAATCCCACCTCATTGTTTTTACAGCCAGCATCTACTTTCCCTACTCCTGTTTCAAATAAAACCCACAAAAGAATGGAAAATCATTGCAAACCAATGAGTGGATTTTACAAAAATCCATTAGGAAACGTAAATGTTTTCCTGCTAAGTTTCCTCACCATGCAGCTTTTTAGGTTCCTCTGATTTTGATGTGATATCTGATGCTCTGGTGCATAAATAATCACTTCCTAAAGCATATCAGGGAATGCACTCTGACTATAAAAGGTCTTACACTTCTCTCTTAACATGAAAGTTTATTATGTAATAAATAACAGTTTAATAATTCATTTATAAAGTTTTATCACAGTAAATGTGACTTGTATCCTTTGTTCCTAAACTGGGTCAGGAAAAAAAATTAATTAGTTAGTTGGTGTCCTGCAAGAGCTTTCATCAAATTAAATCAGAATCAGTTACATCCTTTAGCTGTCGCTACAGTTTAATCTGTAAAAGAACAGTGAAACAAGGTGGTGGCAGCATCATGATCAGGGATTACTTTCCTTCTCATGCAATAGTCAGTTTTGAAGGATTGCGGAATTAATTAATAATACATATATACCATGTGATTTCTTTTCTTTTTGCTGTTGTTCTTCCCAGATTGGAGAGAGTGACGGGTCGCCTAGTAACGTATCGGGATCACATGACTCACAGCTGCATTCAGCATGTCAGCCTCTTTCTCAAGCAACAGGTACGCTCTCCACACGCCTGATGACGCCTATGTGATATTTCCTTCTTGCTGTTTGCTTCAGTTCGTCTGTATGTTCATAAACTCGCGCAGCAGGTGCGCCGATGCTGTCCCGTCTTCTGGAGGCGGGTCCGGCCCAGTTTTCCTCTCCGTTAGGTTTCATGGTCGGTGCAGACTCCGCCTCCTGCGGTCCGGTCCCCGCACCTCATTCTGCTTCTGTCGACCCGGCCGTCTCAGAAAGTAAAGGTTAGGCCCTGTGCTTTTAACTAGTTAAAAATTATATGTATATATATTTTTTAAATTATGGTTTTGCTTAAATGAAGTTAAATTACGGCTTGCTTTATCTGTGATGGCGCCAGCTGTACATCCGAACTGCCAAGCTGACTCTGCAGAGAGCAAAGTGGCAGAGCTCAGTGAGGAAGACGTGACAGCGTCCTACATGGGAGACGAGCTGGACCTGAAGACAGTAGGGGACATTATCGCCATCATTGAAGACAAGGTTGGAGAAATTATTAAAACCAAAGCTCAGGCGTAGATAGAATGATGCCACATTTATAATGTGAGTGTTTTCATTACAGAGGCACCAATCAGAATTTTGTGGATGATTTTGTGATCTACTTTTATTTTTTTCCTGGTTCATATTTCCCCTTGTTTGTTAGGTTATTTTATTGAATCTGGAGGATGTTCAGGTGCATCCACTTTAAAGGAAATTAAGCTTTTTACCAGATTTCATTACACAGTTAAAATCAATATGACAAAATAAAATGAAATATGTAAATATTAAAAATAATAATAATAAAAAAATACACCTATTATCTGGCCACTCTACGTCTCTCAAAATATACGTCCAATATTACAAACTGTGTATTTGAATAGAGTAAATTAAGCTAAATGATCAAATGAATGCTTGTACATGTGTTATATATTTGTGTGCAGGACATGTTTTCAGACAGCATTTAAATTTTAATTCTGTGGAGATTGTGCTCTTCCTAAATCAGCATTTTTACGGCATAAATGCAAGATAAAACCCCCAATAGAACGAAGGAGTTTTGCTGCTCTCCAATCAGCCTTCCTGTTTTCTCTCTCGCAGCCTGAACGTCCCAACGTGTAGCTCAATAGCTCGCCTCCCTGTTCTTTCTCCGATTTACGGTCTGACTGAAGTTTCCCCGCTTTGCAGGCGGATGAGGCCGTGGAGGCGCTGGATGCTGCCGCCGTGGAGGCCGCCCTGTCGCTCTGCGAGGAGAACGACCACGCTCTGACTGCGGCCTGGGACGCCAGGCCTTTACGGCCCCAGGAGCCGCACCCCGCTCACCGGATCCTGGAGGGCAGCGCAGACGTGTCGCTCTCTTCTCTGTACAGCAGCCGAGATAAGAATCTGTCAGCGTTTCCCATGGAACTGGAGAGCCTTCCTCCCTCTTCCTCGTGCGGCTCAAAGGCTTTGGAGCGCGGCGCCGCATCTTCACAGTGCCAAGGAGCGAGAGAGGCAGAGGGAGAGCAAGGCTCAAGCAAACACGTTTCGATAGATGGTAGCGCAGATTGTGAAGGTGAAAAGCAACCACCACAAAAACCGGAAAAAGCCTTTGGAGGTATGCAGACACAGACATAAATACAGTGGTGTGAAAAAGTGTTTTCCAACTTACAGAATTCTTCTAATTTTTTGCTTTTTTTGTCACAGTCAAATGTTTCAGATCATCAAATACATTTTAATATTGGATAAAAATAATTTGAGTAAATACAAAAAGCTGATTGTTTCATTTATTAAGGGAATAAAGCCTCTTGCTACATTTTAGTGGAACAGCAAAGCAAAAACAGAAGAAATCTGTGAGGATAAAACACTTTCCCAGCCCTATATTAAAACTTCAACTGTTTGTTTTAATCTTACTGTTATTCATCTCTGCAGTTTTAGCAGACTCAGTATTAGAAGACAAACAAGAAGCAGACTGGGACTCCCAGGTAAGGCAAACACGACGCCTGACATTCTTCTATTCAAACGCAGTTTTATCGCCGCACACGTCTTCGTTTCTGTCCTAGGAGGCGAAGGCGGAGGACGGACTCGGAGCAGAGGAAGGAGAGAACGTTTCGGGGTCGAAAACGGACAGCGAGGTCACGGGACCGGAGCTGTGCGAGGAAGAAGAGGGCGACGGGGCGGAGGAGTTCTCATCGGAGCCCGACGGCGAAATGGAGCTGGAACCTGCGGCCAGCGAGAGCGAGGACGGGTACAGCCTCCACACGGCGTCCTCGTCCCTCCAGCTCCACACCACAGCGGACTCCATCCCCAGCAGCCCTGCGTCATCACAGTTGTGAGTGGGACACGCCAGGGGACACGCCAAGGAGCGACTGTCATCAGCGTGTGGCGGCGGAGAGGTGTTGCAGTTTCCACTTCCTGCTGACATCTGTCTGTGTTTCTCCTTCTTTTCTGCCCGCGCTGTGCAGCTCGTTGTGCAGCGAGGACCTGGAAGCTCTGCAGGCTCACAAGATCTGGAAGAAAGCCATCATGCTGGTGTGGCGAGCAGCAGCCAATCACAGGTCAGGAAACGAGACTTACGGTGCCTTGCGCAAGTTTTTGTGCTTCATTGCATCAGTATTTTCCATCGGACTTTAACATAGTAGACCAACACCCAGTTAAGGCCAAAATTATTCATACCGCCAGCAGATTTACATTTAAGATGTTCATTCAGCAAAGAGGTTTGTGTCGAATAGGTAAGATACACGTGTCTCTTAAAAGATAATAAAGTGATGTAAAAGAGTATCAATTTTCAAACAACAGATTCTGTTTTTGTTTACATATTAATAGAAAATAGCTTTTAAAAAAATATTTATACCCTTCTCAATCATCAAATCCTGATTTGAGTCGGGATTCTGGCAGGATACTCGGGGCTTAAATTTATATTTCTTAGAGCCCCTAATCATTTCTTTTTAGAACTACGTTTCACTGAAGTTGCACCTTTCAAATCTTTTAGGGTTGTTAAATCTCAATCAGGTTGGATGGAGATCATATGTGAAGAACTTTAGTCCCGGCTGCGTGTTTTGGGTCGTTGTCTTGCTAAAAGGCCCTGGTCTTAAATGTTTACTAACCTCTAGCATTTCCACTTTTCTTACCACTTATTCTCATCTGCTTCATTATTCCTGGCGAAGAACAAAATATCCACAACATGACGCTGCATCCACTTTGTTTAGCTAGACTTGGATAGTGTTGGATAGTGTTATCAGTGATTTCAGGGTGAGGCTTTAGTCTTGCACACACAGGGTTTTGCATGTTGGCTAAAAATGTACATGTTAGCCTCATCTGACTGGTGTACCTTCTACTATATTTACCACGGCTTGTCACAAACTCATGGTTCTCTGGTAACTCTGGTTTACTTCTTGCCGCTTTAACATAAAGGAAAACCTTGGAAAACTGCTTTATTTTCTTGTTTGGTTGGACTAAAATGTCTTGGTAGTTTGAGAATTGATCTGTGAGATGTCCACAGCTTTTCAACCCAACCCTGACTCCTTGCAACTTCATCCCCGACATTCCTGCTGTGTTTCTTGGTCTTTATTAAGTTGTTTATTCGCTGATGTTCTCTGACACACCTCTGAAGCCTTCATAGAACAGCCCCGTTTATTTTGTTGCAGGTATGCAAACGTCTTTCTTCAGCCAGTAACAGATGAAATCGCTCCAGGATACCACAGTATTGTTCACAGGTCAGCACCAAAATCCACAATAAATTAAAGAAATCCCATCACTGAGACTGAACGACTCATCTCTCTGGTGGTTTCCTCTGCAGACCCATGGACCTGGCCACCATCAAAAAGAACATCGAGACCGGCTTATTACGGACCACCGCCGAGTTTCAGAGGGACATCATGCTGATGTTTCAGAACGCGGTCATGTACAACGGGCTGGACCACGACGTCTACCACATGGCTCTGGAGATGCAGCGCGACGTCCTGGAGCAGATCCAACAGTTCCTGGCCACACAGCTCATCATGGAGACGACCGAATCCGGCATCAGCGCCAAGAGCCTGAGGGGCCGCGACAGCACGCGCAGGCAGGACTCCTCTGACAAGGTGCTTCACTAGAACTAAGACAAAAGGCAGGAAGTGAAGAAGATGAGAACAGAGAGAGACGTTAGGCGGATCTAAAGACAGAAGATACAAAACGTTCGGTCTTCAGCAAAGATTTAAATTAAAAAGGGTTTTAAATTTTTCACACACATTTACATCTATTTCAAACTCCCAAACATATTCAAAGTTCAAAACGTTGAATATTTATTAGCTTTATCAGAGCTTGGTAGCTGATTAGGTTCCTGAATGTGTCGGTGATTTGCATCCAGATGAATTAATCTGATTGCATCAGTATATTTCACACAGTCCCACATGCTCCATGCTGCCAAAAGTGGACAATTCAGTGCTCCATTAACTTCTATCAAGACTACATTTTATCTCACTGCTATTGCAATACAACACCAGGCACTTTGCAATTTCTACATTTCTTTATAAAGACATGTTTTACTATAATTCACATCACTCCACTGTTCAGCCATTGACAATAGATCCATGAGATTATTTGTTTTCCTTCTCATATCATGGAGGGACATTAAGGGAGCCAGAACTTCCCTCTGTGTGTTTGTTAGTTTTGTTCATCTGCAGTACAGACCTGCAGATCCTGTGACATTTGACCTGGTATTCTGTACAAATAGCACAAATGTACATTTTTGCTATGAAATGTACATTTTTGCTGTACCGTTTTTTAGCGGTACAAAGAAAAGAAAACAGGAAAAAGGAAGTTCCTAAACATTACATTTCAGGACTACTTACCTATCTGATGTATATTTCTGATAACTTAGCATTTATTTATTTTGAGTGGTAGTTGTGTATTTTTTTTGCAGCATGCATTTTAACTGATTCCAAAGAATATAAATAAACATGTGAAATACTATTTGTTTAATGTAGTTCCCGAGTCAAATACAGAAATACACGTTTCAGAAATACACAAGTATCTGGAACAAAAAAACCACAAAACAACCCAAATGTTTCTTTAGCAGTTTACACAGAAACATGGTTCAGTATATTTTTTAGGAAGCTTGTCTAAAGTAAGCCCTCTGCATTGTTTTCATGTTACAGGACACCGTCTCCATGTCCTCGCCGGCCTTTCTCCTTTCTCTTTTTGTAAGTAAACATCAATTACCTTCAGAAACATTTCCTTTAACACCTTAAGTCCCGATTCGAGGTTTCCGACGTTCTGCTGTGTGGATTTTTGATCACAGGACGGTGGCACCAGAGGGCGCCGTAGTGCCATAGAGGCCGACCTCAAGATGAAGAAGTGAAACCCGCAAAGGAAAATCTTGTCTGTTGGGTTTTGGGAAGCAAAAGGACACGAACGAGTGTGGATCGACCGTCTTTGACTTGCTGTCCAGGATGATTGGACAGAGTGTAGCTTGGGAAGGCTCCACTCTAAATCAACCATTCAGACATTGATTATATCATGTATAATCCCAGATCACTGTGGGGTATTCTGTGTCAGACCAGCTCAAACCTTTCATAGATGTTACTGCAGATCGCTTAGACTTAACCTGCTTCTTGCATTCAACCGCCTGGAACATTAAAACCTTTAAAATTCACTTCTTCGCCATGTTTTAATAGGTGTGGCCCATACATATGGATATGAGTTACTCTTTGCCTGCAGTTGTGTTGGAAATTAAACCAGTTTAGTGTTTTTAATTCATGAACTGTATGTGTGTGTGTGCGTGCGTGTTTTTGTAATATATAATGCCAAAGGTTAAATATTCTGATTAAAGAGCTGCACTCTAAAGTTGCAGAACAGAAGGGCACATTTTTGCATCTCAAACAAAGGCATTTTGTGTAACATTTCATTTTTAGCTTCTTACATTTTTTTTTAAATGAATATTGTTTTGATTGTGTAGGAATGATTTTTGCCTTTGTGAAATTTCCTGTGAAACAGTAACTTTTATGAGATTTGCTTGGATTTATGTTCGGTGTACTGAGAAGATGTGACATTAGTATTTTTGTTTTGTGGACCAGAAAACGTTACAACACAATAAAATTGTCCTTACAGCAAAGACGAGTCCAGTTCTAGTTGCAGATGGATGGATGAACAACTAGATGAATGGCTGGATGCATGAATGGTTGTTTCAGGCATCCACCATTAAAAGATGGAAGGATGGATGAACAAGGATATATATATGAATTCTCATTTCAACCAAATGGACAATAAACTGCTTTGCTGGATGAACAGAGAAATAGTTAAATTGATGAATGATGGATAATGTGTGGAGCGAAAGATGATCGACTGAGGGATTTATGAATAGATGGATAGACAGATACATGATATTTCAATAGATGGATGTATGGGCAGATAAAAAGATTCATAAATTGCTCAACAATTCGTTGAGTATGCAACAGGTCTGGAAATTCAAATATTTTTCAGACATTTTCATACAAAGTTGTGACACTTATGCAACAGGAAGTTTTAAAAAATTGCTAGCAGCTCAGGCTAAATTTGGCTCAAATTGATCTAATTTGACCCATATTCATATTTTCTCAAAACAGATGATGACTCGGCTGAAATCACAATGGAATTAAAAGAAACAGGAAATGTTTCAATACTGGTTACGGCTTTAATTTTCACATATTTTTGGCTGACAGCTTACAGTCAATTCAGCAACATAACTTGTGGTTATACATTTGAAACCTAGCTTGTGTTTTCTGTCACAGTTAAGGATTTAAGTGTTGTAAGATAACAGTGTGAACCTGAAGATTCTACTTCATTTACATTTACAGTCAAATAATAAATGTGCAATAGAAAATAAAATAAAAAACTTCTGGGATTCATGCAACTGTCACAGTATGGAACAAAAAAAAAGATGATTTTAACTTAAAAGTGCTTAAGATGAACCTGAATATTTCAGAAGTACAACAGGCTAAGGCAGTCTGGTAAGCGCAGTGCATGGCAAGAAGTCAGACTTTCAGCTATAGGGAAGTATGATTTTGGATTAATATTACAAAATGGATTTTCACGATGTCAGCATACTATTCAATAAGATTATAACACCCCAAATGTCTTAAATATGAAATTGTTTTCATCTTATTAAAAAAAAGAGGAGTTTTAGGCCCATCGGGTTATATTAATTAATTTCTCCTTTATAAAAGATCTGTACAAAATATGGAGACAGGATTTAGAAAACACGTTTTGATGGGTAAGCCTTTTTGTGAAAATAAAATAAATCTTTCTATATTCATGGTAATACGGTGCTTGCAAAAGTATCAATACCACAGTTGTCATATTTCAATCATAAACTTTAATGAACCAGACTGACACAAAGCAGTGAATAACTGTGAAGTGGAACGAAATACAAATAAGCATCTGAAATGTTTATTTCAGATAGAAGCATGCATTTGCTTTCAGTGACTTTTCTGATGCCGATAAACAAATCGAGTGTAACCTCATTAATAAAATGAGTCTCCCTGTGTGTAGCATCATCTGAGTGTGTCTACAGCTGTTCTGTTCTGGCTTCAGGAATCTGTCAAAGAATACCAGCGACCAAACGCATCATGAAGACCAAGGAGCATGGCTAGCGGATTGGGAATAAAGTGGTGAAGATGTTTTAAATCAGGGTTACGATTTAAAACAATATCCATATTAGAAAAAGAAGTGTTCACCCCATCAATTGAAAATGCAAGAGTTTGTAAACCTACAAAAACATGACGCTCTACCTGAACAAGAGAAGAGCTCCATGGGAACTCTGGAGGAGTTTAACAGCTCTGGTAGAAAATCTGTTGATGGGAAACTAGCTGTGCAAAAATCCGTTTTGAGTTTGCCAGAAGCCATGTAGGCAACACAGCAAACACGACAACACGGCAAATGGCTTTACGGAAGAAAACTAACACTGCATATCACCCTAAACACGACCTTTCAGAGGTGAAACACACTGATGGCATGTTTCACTTCTGTGTCCTCAGTGGAAGGACACAGATTCAGTTTTAAAACATTTTAATTTTTTTAAATAAGTCAGATCAGTTCAGTTGGTCGTTCTGTTTTCTAATGTTTTCTTCTTTCATTGTTTTCATCTCATTCTGTTGAACTTTGTCTTAAAACAAGCAGATATTTTCCAGAACTCCTCCCTGCTGCTGTTAGACTGGAAACTTGTTACTTTTACATCAAGTAAAAGTAACATGAAGTAAAAATAACATGTAAAAGCATGTTGCTTTTCTTCAGTGGATTGAGCTGAATACAGGCTCAATCCACCAATACCATTAATGCTTAGAGGCAAGAAAACCTGTTAGAGGCTGCAAAGACTCAAAGTTGAGGTGGAAGTTCACTTTCCATTGTAAAATTGAATCTAAACATACTTTGAGTGGCTCAATCAAAGTGCAGATATAAATTAGAAGAGAGTCTATGACAAGACATGAAAAGTAATTTTTCACAGATGCTCGTCATCCAATTTGACATTGAAAAAAAAAAAACATTTGCTGCACAGTACTGACTCATGAACGCTGACCGAGTAAACCACCACATTTTTCAACAATATTATGAAAAAATATATTTAAATCAGTAAATTTTGGTTTGATTATTAAAAAAATAAATCATTACCATGCATCATTTTTCTGCTTTTTTTGCACTACTATGTGTTGGTCTATCATTTAAATCTAATTAAAATACCAGTTTGTTGTTGCAATGTGACAAATTGTAATGGAACAATCAATACTTCTGCAAAGCACCGTGTGCAATTTGAAATATTAGCTTTGTGCATACTGCCATTATATGAGCTCCAATGATCAGGAAACATTATGTTGGAGCATAAATCAATCTGAAATTTCAGATAAAACAGTTTCAAATGCAACCTCTGAAGGAGCTGCAAATATTCCTTACACAACCACCAGTACCATTAATGCTTATAGATGCAAGAAAAACCATGTTTCCTTGCAGAAGCCATAATTGTTGGATCTGTCTTGGTTTTAAAGGTCCTTCATCATTTCACAATATCTATGTGCTGATTTGTCCAAACACTGCAGTATTATTTAGGTCTCTGTACTAATTTCCTACTGGAAAAACCCTCACTAACATTCACCCTGTTATCTACCAAATAAATACATCAAAAATGTTCAACAAAGACACAAGAAAACACAAAACCTAAACAGATAAAACACGTATGTCCCAAACATACAACTGCCTTGTAGCCCCAGGGGGAGACTGCATATGTCATGCCATTTCTATAAGAAAGTTTGAAGGCTGTGAGACATCATACACTCTGCCAGAGCAAGTCTGCACTCCCTGCTGCGAACGCCACAGTGCAACTCCTTATTTTCCTAGCGACGAGGAGAAGGCACGTTGTTTTCAGAAGTGCAATCTCCCACTGGCTGCACCGTCCCCCAACGACGAGTCGCAGCAGAGTGGTCAGAATGGGTAAATTACACACTTCGCTAAAGAAACGTTTCCTCCTCTCAAACTGTCCTCATTTGACTCTGAGGCGCCCAACCAATCGCTGCAGCTTCTCACAGTTGTCCAGCCTCATGGACTCTGCCTTCTGCTTTAACCGCTCGTCTCGGTAAAGCTGTCCCAAGTTTGCCAAGTCTGATTCTGAAAAAAAAGAGCAACAGAGAGAGAATTTAATCAAAAATTAAAAGTCTTTGGCATGCATTTTTTTTCTTTAAACCAAACTTTAGTTTTCCCTTGCTCTCTCTTTTAATGAACCCTGAAAGTCTACACTGGCACCATATTTACAATGAAGGTGGGAAACCAAAATGTCAGTAACAACTGACTGATAAGTTTGGATCACGGCAATTACTTTTACCAAGTTATTAATCAAGTTTGATAAGGATTCGCACTTACTTTGCTGCTTCTCCTTCCAGCAGCTGCTCTGCAAGTGTTCGATATAGTCGCTCTCGATGCTCTTCTCGAGTTCCTCCAGCGCTGCTCCGCGGTATTCTTTCTGAAAACCTTTGTCCACGTAGTACGGTACACCCATGTGCTGCGTTTCTCTAGACACCACCAGTCCCATCGCCCTGACGCCACAAAAAAAACAAAAGAAAAGCTAATTCAAATATGCAACTAAGGTGGATTGGAATGCGATTTTTCTAAAACTCACGGCTTGTAAAAGAGACTGTAGGGCGGATTAGTTGCCATCATCTGAGTAAAGACTGATATGAGGATCAACACCAGCACAGGCAGAAGCTGCAGAAGAGCTGTGAAGGTGTTCTGTGGGAAGATAAAGGAAAGACTGTAAACCACGCAGGCTGATTTGATTCTTCACGTTCAAGTGCATTACATATGCAGCTCGGATGTAATCTTTTAAGCCAATGAATGAGACGTCTGCACCCTTGTTAAAAACATCCACAGTTCATCAGGACCCGTGGCTAATTAAAGCACCGCTGCCTCTCCAGGCGGAGGCGACATCATGACACGGCGGCTGTTGACGAGGGATCGTCATTGCGTTGAGTGAGCCACTGACCTGACTCTGGTTTTCCTCCACCACCTCCTCCCGCCTTTCCTGAGCCCGGCGACGACGAGGCTGGTAGAATTGAGAGTAGGAGGCGCCCTGGTTGGTGTATACGTGAACGTTTCCTGCAGAGTCAAACATTACACACTATTCTTAAACGTATCTGAGAAATAATCTGTTGAAATAACTCCTTCACATGCACACACACCTGTAGGAAACCTTCCACCAAAGAAAATGTTGAAGAGCTCCTCAGGGGAAATATCGGCCTCAAAGTCTCTGTAAAAGTTCCGGTAATGTGCGGGCCGGCTGTTGCCAGGGCGATGGGGTGCGTTTGAGGTTGGACTCTGTTCTCCGAATTGATCGTACTGCTGCCTCTTCTCTGGGTTGCTCAGCACTGCGTATGCATTACCAATGGCTGTTGGGAGAAGCAAAGCGCTTCATGAAATTCAAATAATAGCGAGGGCCAAGTCATCCTCAAACTCTGGTGGTCCGTGTGCGCCCTCTAGTGGTTTACAAGGTACTGCATGTAAAAGACTGTTTATTTGTTGGACGTGAGGTCAAAGTTTAACTCAACTTACCACAGGATTATGTTTAAAAACAATAAGGATAGATGGCACAATGCCATAACTACTTATATGTTTGGAGGAATTAACGTCTGCGAGACTATTTTTCAGTTTTTCAAGGTAACTTTAGTTTTTAGATAGCATGGCACAGACAGATTTAGTTTGTTGTAGCTAGAACAGAGAAGACAACAATAAAAAAGTTAAGATGTTGTGTTATTGCAGGGAAAATTTCAAGTTAGGTGTTTGTTAAATGGGTTAAGTGGTCCTCAACCTGAAAATGTTTGAGAAACATTGGTCTAATTTGATATGGTCATCCTACTTGACGTCTGTGCAAACTTTCTAAAAACTCTCTTCTTCTACTAGATATCAATATCTTTCCTGTGGCTTTATAAGGAAGGTAGAGTTTTGTTTGAAACCCCTTATAAATAACTGGTTGAAGAACTGGGTGTTCGCATTGAGAAAATCTCCTCATCGCTCCTTAAGTGCGTTAGTTTGATTTCAACTTCTCTATACTTTATCTTTGGGCAACAGGTTGAACCCTGAGTGAACCCATCTATATCAGCCTGTCAATGGTTGACTGCGGTTTGGAGAGTAAAAGCGCTTTGTGTGGTCAATAACAGGAAACGGCAGGATAAGTGCTGTCCGTTCCCCACTTACAACAGGACGTTTATGGGTGTGGATATACATGTGGAAACATGACGCAGCATTTTACCGGTGGACTACTAACCTAGATTTCACACTGATGGCGTAAAGAGGAAGAGACTCAGAACCAGGTGTAAAAATGATTTGTTGATTTAGAAGATATGATGAGAAGAAAAAATTATTAGTACCTTTAAGATTTGTCACATTGTAACATATTGTGAAGTAGAAGGACATTTATTTCACCACATAAAATATGAAAAGTGAGGCATGCATTTGTATTCAGACTCCTTTTTACTGTGATACTCCTAAATAAAGTCAAGTACAGCCGACTATCTTAAGAGGTCACCCCATAAGTAAAAGGAGAGAGTGTAAAATCTGTCCTTAAAGAGCAGCAAGAACAAACAATCTGTTGAAAGAAAGATATGTTGTTTTTTTATCAACAGCGATAGAGAAATATGAGAAGATAAAAAAACATGGCAACACTGGAAAAAAAACGAATAAATCTTGTTAGTGCATGCCAAAAAAAATCATGGATCATCCTTCCAAGGCAGCATTTGAAGGCTGAGGAAAGCTGTCCAAACTCAACAGCTCCTCCAAATGCAACCAACTTATCTTTAGCATGTTACTGCTATGTGCCATGGAAATGTGAAGAATAATTCTGAAGGATAGTCTGTCCAGTTTCATAGCCAGTCATTTCTGGTCTTTACTCCCAGCCTTTTACGGCTGTGTCAACTAGGTCCTCAGAACAATGAGTTTAAGATAAATAATTATTGACAACAAATATGAAATTGCCTTTCTATCCCACCCACCCCCTCAAAAGAAAGCGTAATGTTGTGTTTTACGAGTACCTTTGAATGCATCTGTGGCCCCTGGGGCGAAGTTCTTGTCTGGGTGAAACTTCAGAGCCAACTTCCTGTACGCCTTCTTCAGATCTTCATCACTGGCACCTTTGTCAACACCCAGGATTTCATAGAAGTCCTTGCAATTCTTTATTCTGCATTAACAAAGCATGCTGGATGTTAGAAGAGAAGCATGGGGAACTGTGCAAAGGAACCTTGAAAATGTTCAGAGTGCATCAGTTTAATATCTGTAATTGTACCATTGCCTTTCCAGAAAGGCAGACTCAAGGAAGACGAACTGTTCACCTGAAAACACCTTGGCGTTGCTCCTCGGTGTAAGTCTTCTTTTCGTCATGATTCGTAGTCCTAGTTTCATGGTTTCCGATGTCCTCGTCCCTCCAGCCTGTGGGTGGAGGAACGTGGTTCGTTTCTTGGGACGCACTGCCTCCATTTCTCAGTATGGCATCGATCAGCACTGTAAGTAACCAGTAACACAAGTGTTTGCCCTCAACAATGATCGAGTCAATACGTCTTAGAGACAGATATGAATATTAGCAAATAGAGGATAGAATTACGCTGCACATTTTTGTTTATATCATTGTTTTTAAATATTAGGATTCCTGTTGTGTTGGCGCATCCAACAGTGCTCAGATTTCAACAATCCGACAACAACTCTCCGAATTCAACAACTCTCTTTTGGGCAATCAGTTGTCACAAATCATAGGATTGGATTATGTAAATGGAATATCAACTATTGTCTTAAATTAAGCATTAACAGACTTTTGTCCCAGGAGAGATTGAATATCCAATATTTTCTCAGATTTGACTTTTCCCACACGTCCTCACACCTGGAAAACGATAGAAGCAAATTCCATTTTTTAAGACCACATAGCCTGATCTAAAGGACACACAGTAATAAGATGAAGTCCATGATGAAAATCCTAATCAGATGCAATTTTAATGTAAAGCATGTGAGTGGAGACATCTAAGCTGTTCTAGGGCTGCAGTGATACAATAATCTCACGATACGATACACAATATTCTGCAAACGATACAATTCGATACACTTTTGTGATTTTCTGAAAGATTTTATACGGACAGAGTGATTTTGGTGACATTTTGTGACTGTTATAAAGTTGGATTGAATTAATTTAACTGAAAACGGATTAAATGCACCAACTACACAATTCCTGGCTCTGGTTGGACACAGACTTAAAGTAGACAGCTGGACAAAATGAATCAAAGAAGTGGTGAGAAAACATGTTTCTTTTAATTGAAACAGTAAAAACTGCAGCTTACATGCATTTGTAAAGTAAATAAAGTGAACCAAGTACCTGCTCTGAATAGTTTGATACCTTTTTAACTTGAACATCTGAAAGAATCACTCTTAGCCTGATGACCTGATCCGAAGCAAGCAATGAGTGAGCAAGGTGACAGTTGGATGTTACATACATGCAGATGAATATCAATTTTTTTCTAGGAAAGAAAATATCGATATATATCACGATATCATACTATTATACAGCCCTAAGCTGTTCCCAAGCTGCATTGCTTGTCGTGCCAACAGGAGTCCTGTATGGCAATAATGCAGTTTGGATGACACTGCTGCACAATGCATGAATAAATAGGCTTTAATACATTTCTGCCTGATGATCTCCAAGTAGGATATTGTGGTGGGGGGGGGGGCGTGGGAGCCGCAAACAAACAAGCAGATCTTCATTTTAGCACGAAGCTCACTCATATCTAAAGGTTTAAAGCTAAATAGCTTTTCTGAATCCACAACAACTTTAAACCAGCTTCCCAGCACCACACACAGGCCCGGAATAAGCTCCCGGGTCAGCAAGTCAAGTGTGCACTAATAGAAAATGTGCGTCAGCTAATTTTACCTCTGGCCCTGGTGCTGGGGTAGATTTTCTGCGCCTCGTATAGGAGCTGCAGCCCCCGGTCCTTTCGGCCTGACCGTAAACACAGCTTGGCCTTCTCTATGAGCCGGTCTGCTTCGTCTTTGTCCATGACAGCTCTCTGTTACACTCAGCAGCTCCGGGCCAGAACAATGTGCGTCAATATCTGAAGAAAACGACGCGGCGAGCTTCGGTTACAGACAGCTGCGTAACGTTGGCCCGGCGCAGCCTGCAGTCACTCACAGTCCCAGTGCCGCTGGCCGCCGGCGGTGGTCGGAGTCCGGCTGCAACGGGCCTGCCGTCGGGCCATAATTCACACGTAAAACGTCGGAAATGGTCGTTGAATAGCTTCAATCGACAATTAAAGGGGCATCCTTAAAAATTACTGTGCCGTCCAGAGATTTTGATTGACAAAAAAGGTGGAGGCGAGAGCGTGTGATGTCATTTCCGGTTGCTGGACAAGTTTAAAATGCCGTTGGCTACATTAGTAAGGAATATGGAAATACACTTGACTGGCTTTTTCCTTGTTACTTGATATCAGACGACACGTTAAAATTATTGTAACATAATAACATATCATAAACCTAACAAAAATTTAATTTTCAGTAATAAAAGGGGGAAAAAATTCGTTGTTGTTGATTTTGTTCATTTATGACTTTGAAAAATATTCAGTATAAACCCTTTTCACAGTGACGTCAGAGAATGGCCGCCATAACTCAAAGCTGGGGATCCTTACTTCCGGTGTGATTTTGCCTTGGGATCCAAGCTGAAAAATTCCCACATTCTCATAATCTTAAGGATATAATAAAAGGTAAGTTTAATAATAACAGCATTTAAGTGTTAGATAGCAGTTATTACTCATTGTAAATCCACCATTCGCTAACTGTGTATAAAATAAACAGCCTCCGATTGGAGTTTTTTTTTTTTTTTTTTACGGCTCCGATCGGAGAGTAATTTTTTATGAGTTTAGAAAAACAAGACAAAAGCCACAAATAACAGTTGGGCTTGACGACATTTGTTTTT